>CAWUFW010001384.1:2225000-2515000 GCA_963921515.1 Calotriton arnoldi
TTTTAAGGTATGTTGCAAAAATCGACGCTAAGAAGAATGTCTGGCAAAAACCAGGCAATGTTATCCTATGGAGGAAAATCAAGTTATCGGAAAATCACAGTTGTGGTCACTTTTTCTAATCAGTGCTGGGTACCTAGATCCAGCACTGGGGTCTCTCCTGAGAACAGGTGAGTAATTTCGTTTTTGATACACAGGCGATTTTTAAGGAATATTTGTGTGTTGCAAAAATCGACACTTAGAAGAATTTCTGGTAAAAACCAGGCAATGTTATCCTATGGAGGAAAATCAAGTTATCGGAAAATCACAGTTGTGATCACTTTTTCTAATCAGTGCTGGGTACCTAGATCCAGCACTGGGGTCTCTCCTGAGAACAGGTGAGTAATTTCGTTTTTGATATTCGCACGATTTGTAGTGAATATTTCAAAGTTCCAAAACTCGACACTTAGAAGAATTTCCAAGTGAAAACCAGTCAATGTTACCCTATGGAGAAAATGCAAGTTATCGGCTTTCAGGTAAGTACTCGGCTGGCAGAGTTAAGGTTCTGGGGCAAGACTCAGGGGTCTCCCAGGTTCAGGTTTGTACTGTTGTTACACCCTCAGCGGCACAGGGCCGGCTGGGTGCAGAGAGTAGGTCCAACGTTAGCCTATGGCGGGTGGGGGGCCTTTGGTTGGTGGCTGCTGGCAGGCAGGCCACACGGCTGTGGGAGCAAAGCTCCTGGTCACTTACTCAGGGCAAGTGGGGAAGTCGAACAGGGTAGTTGGTTCACCCTCAGCGGCACTGGGGCGGCCGGGTGCAATGGGCTTTTGGGCCGTTGGGCGCCCAATGGATTTCAATGGGAAAGCTGCAAGACGAACAAAGGCTGCAAACTCGGGGACGGTGATTCTTCAGGTGCGACCACCACTTCGAGAGGTAAGTTGGGATGCTGTAGGAGGGGTAGACACCCAGGAGTTGGGCACAGCGGGCCGTGGGACGCCGGGTGCAGGGGTGTCTTTAGGCGTCGGGAAATCTTACCCTCTGCTGGTCGCGGTTGGAGGGGTCCCTGGTGTTGAGGCTGCAGGCGTCGTCAGGAGCGTCAAGGGGAGTCCTTGGGTGCTGGATTCTTGGTCACAGTCGCCGGGGGGATGTCCTCGTGGTCTTTGTCCACTTTGGCTCGGGCCGGGCTCGGGCCGGGCTCGGCGGGTGCAGAGTGGGCAGGATCCGCGGTCTCAGGCTGGCCTGGGGTTGCAGATGTTTTGAGCAGAACCACTGCTCGTGGGAGTCCCAGTCTTTTAGTTGAGCAAGGCAGTCAGGTCCTCTGGGGTTTTTGAGGTTGCTGACCACTGAAGACGCCGGGGTTTAGCAGGAGCATGTTCAAGGGTCGACAGGCCGGTAGGGCTGGGGCCAAGTCAGTTGGTGTTGTCCTTTTGTTAGCAGCTGCACGGCTGGTCTTCTTGCTTCTTGTTCTTCTTGTAGTTTCGGAATCGGGATCTAAGGAAGGAAGGTTCAGGGTGCCCCTAAATACTGAATTTAGGGGCGTTACAGGTAGGTAAAGGGCAGGGACCAATGTGTCCCTTTCCCTAGGGTGGGTACACCCCCTACTGTGCCACTCTCCAGTGGGAGGGGGGCAGGAGCCTGTCCTGGGTTGGCTGGTCCCCCCATCCTCAAGATGGAGGGGACTCGAGGTTGTGCTTCACCTCGCCTCCCCCACCCTAGGGGTGGAGTTGGCAGAGGTGGGCACACCTCTCTTCCTCACTTTGTTTTTCCCGCCGGGTCTCCCGCCCAAAGGGGGGGGTGGAACCAGTGGGGACCAGTTGCTGAGTACAGCAAGTGGTCTGGAGAGGCTCACAAAGGCGGTATGCCTTTGAAGCTTCTCCTTCGTGAACCCTGCACATCCTGGGGGAGGAGGCTTGGCACCTTGTCCCAGGATGTGCATTGTTTCAGGCCCCCAAGAGCAGCAAGCTCTCGACCCAGGGGTCCAGAAACATGTCTGGTGGTGGCAGCCTCGGCAGCCACTCAGTCAGGTCACTGGGAGTTGGTCGTGTTTCAGGGGGCATCTCTAAGATGCCCTCTGTTGCGCATTTTACATTAAATCCCACACTGGCATCAGTGTGGGTTTAATGTGCTGAGAAGTTTGATACCAAACTTCCCAGTCTTCAGTGTAGCCATTATGGTGCTGTGGAGTTCGTAATGACGAACTCCCAGCACCATATACTCTTAATGGCAGCACTGCACTTACAGTGCCCAGGAATGGACCTGGGTACTGTAGGGGCACAGGGCTCATGCACCTGTACCCTCACCACTGGCATAGGGCACCCAGCTAGAGGGGTGACTGATGTATGCCAGGGCAGTGGTTGGTGGGCATGGCACACAGGGATGTGTGCCATGTCGACTCTTCACTTTGTTCTGCACCAAGACACGCAGCCTGCAAAGGCAGTGTGTGTGTGTCAGGGTACAGGGCCTCTAAGGGTGGCACAATAAGTGCTGCAGCCCTTGGAGGCCTTCTCTGGTCACAGTGCCTTGGGTACCAGTGGTACCATTTACCAGGGGCCTACCTGTGGCCAGAGATGCCAATTGGGTTTAGGCTTCAATGCAGTTTAAGGGAAGGAACACAGGCCCTGGGTACCTGATTGGCAGGAGCCCAGGGCACACTCAGTCAAAGCACATCAGCAATTCAGCAAAAAGCATGGGCATACCATGCAAGAAAGAGGGCACTTTCTCACACACCTCTCTCCATGTCATCGCGGACACTAGTTCCAGCCGTGGGTTTTCAGCCCACAAATTATTACTCTATGGTGTCTGAGTCTAATTATCTCAATGGAAGCAAACTAAGACTACAAAACCCACTGTGCATGAGGTTGTCTTATTAATGCCATAGTATGGAAAGTGTGTCCCTAATGGCAATGAGTCCGTTGGCCTCCCTGATAACTAAAGGTGAAATACAGTGAATAGCTGGGTCCTTATGTTCTTCCTAAATGCTGAGATGCAGTATATTTGTTAAAGAATTGTGCTCCGATCCTGTCTGGAAGGTGCTGCCATCTGGTAGTATCATCTCCAGCAGTCAGTCCGCAAGAATCCATACTGTTACACACCATTCACCAAACAATTGACAGTTGCTGCAGCAACTCCTAAGTATATGAATTCATTAGCTAATGCAATTTAAGGACCCTAGCAGGGAGGTGATGTACTCTGGGTGTAGGAGGCCAGCAGTTCTTCCTATTTGCACACTGTCCCTGACATACACCATACAACCACAACAAGAAAAATAAGCATGCCATCATCCTCATTGTCAAATGTTTTAAACCATGTAGCTGGCACAGTTGAAACTGGACAGCCATCGGATTAGAGAGTCGTGGATCTGCAAGTTAATTTAAGCAGTTTGCAGTCGCTTACATGTCTTTAGTAAATTCTGCATCAGTTCAATGAGTGATGAGTTTAAAGAGAAGCATAATACCAACACCCGATTTTTAAAACTCCGGAGTTTAAAGAGAAGCGTAAAACCAATACCTGATTTTTAAAATTCGAAACAATGATTTGTATTTGCTTCAAATTCCACATTTGCTCATGAAAGCGTGTAATAAACAATAGCAAGAGAATGTAATCCTCAGATATAGATGTTGTAAAGGCAGGTTGTTTATCTAATTTCTTCCTTGGAATGCAGTCAGAAAATCCAGGTGGTGGGTTGAGAAAGATATCCTTGTTAGTCGAGACATCATACATTTTGGCTGATTCCCAGAGCACTCTGTAGGTGGTCATGGAGTTGCAAACAGCTGTGTTGAATGATTAAATTCACTGATGGGCGGATGTAATTTTTCTCATCCTCCTGGATAGCATTTTTAATTGCATTTACACAAATTATTTATTTTCTTTTCCTCTCTTAAAGAGTTGTGCTCTGTCCAAGCACTTCATAAAATTACAAGAAATATGTTTTGTTTTGGAAATAGAATTTTGAGTGGTCATGATGTCTTGCTCTCATCACTGTTGTCACTATTTCATGATAAATGCTTTGGGGAGAAGTTATTAACCTTCCTAATAAAGTGTGAAAGTTTAGAAAGCAGACTTTGCATTAATGAACAGTTTTCATGTTCTAACTTTTAGACTAATAGCATAAAAGTTATATTTCTCGAACAGTAACCCCATCAAATATCTGCAATATCTCTTGGGTGGTGCACAGCGCATGGATCCTGTATGGTGCTGCAATAATGTAAAAAAGTGTAATGGTACCAAGGGT
This sequence comes from Calotriton arnoldi, assembly GCA_963921515.1. Taxonomy (NCBI): domain Eukaryota; kingdom Metazoa; phylum Chordata; class Amphibia; order Caudata; family Salamandridae; genus Calotriton; species Calotriton arnoldi. The sequence goes on from CAWUFW010001384.1 coordinate 2,229,208, forward strand.
GTTACCATCTGGTCTGCTCCTACCAATTATGTTAATAGATAACTGTTAAAGCAGTATCACAGGAAATGGCAATGTAACTTTAAAATGCTAGAAAGCCAGAAAAAAGCTTCAGAACAGTGTTTTGATGTGCACAGCAACGTGTAGCTGTCCTATTTAGAAGTGCACATATCTCTTTTGCGACCTGTGAAAATTGCCATGCAAGACCTGCAGGTGTGTGACCAGCAAACAACTGAATTTTCAACACGCTATAGGGAGCTCATATAGGTCCAAGGGAATTTAAAGTAAGTGTCTGAGAGGTGCAGCTAGGCAGCAAGAGAAGGTATATACCATTATTACTTTCCTGGTTTTAATAATACATTTTATTTTACAACAGCAATGATGTCCTATTACCTCTTACAGACAAATCCCACCACACAAGTTTAACACAAATGTAGATCTTTAAATCCTCTGTTTTCTGGTATGATGCCATTTTGAATATACTTAGTAAAAGAGCATTTTAAAACATGTGCTGGACACTGGTGAAAACAAGTGCCCCAGCTACACGAAGGCTTCACTGAAAATAGGGATGTTTGGTATCAAACATCCAGTATTCAAAAACCCATACTGATTCCAGTAATGGATTTACTACAACATGCACCCAGAGGTCACCTTAGAGGTGCCCCCTGAAATTTAACAAGCCTCTGGTGTGCTTCCTGACTGGTTTCTGCCAGTCTGCCACTCGAGACACTGTTCTGACCTCCTAGGGTGGGACCCTCTGCTTTCAGGAAGCCTAGAACAAAGCCTGTCCGGGAAGAGGGTGTAATACCCCCTCCCACAGGATGACCTGCTGATTAGCTTACCCAGGCCGGCAAGCTTCAAAGAGCTGCCGCCTTTAGAGTGTGAGTCTGGCTTTCCCTCACATGAGAGGAAGCCACCCCTCCTTGTCCAGGACCCCTCTTGGCACCTGGACAGGTAGGGAAATTAGCTAGTGAGGTAGGCGTGCCACCTCCAGGCTAGTACCACCCCTAAGGTGGACTAAACTGAGGTGGACACGATTTTCCATAAGTAGCCATCTTTGTGATGGCATACTTAGGAATTCTGGGACAGTGTTATTCCCACTTCCCACAGGAAGTGGTCATATGGGGGTGTAGTGACCTTAAGGGTCAGTAGCCAATTGGCTACTACCCTACACTCCCCTAACACACCTAAATTCAGTATTTAGGGGAGTCACTGGCACCAGAGAGAGAGATCCTGATGACCTAAGAAGAGAGATGACACAGAAGAGCCGCAAAAGCAGAGGGGAGAGAAGAAGCAGCTGACCTGGTACCAGCCCCGCCGGCCTGTCTGCATCCCTCATCAAAAACTGTGCCAAAGTAGACTTGTCCTGCAGCTGGTGACTCCAGAATCTTGGGAGGACTGCCTGCCTTCAATAAAGAACCAAGACCTCCCGTGGGATAGCAGAACTGTTCCCTACATCTCACAGCAACTCCAAAAGAAAGGACTCTGAGGCCTCTGGAACCGCCAAAACCCGACACCTGAAGCCACCACGGCACCTGTCACTCCAAACCCAAGTCAGTTGCGATTTCTCCCCTTGTGGACAGTCCAACGTTGCCTGCAGCTTTTGCACCCAGGCCCCCTCTTCCACGGCTGCTCTGATCAGGAAAAACCTGACGCCTAAGGACACCTCTGCACCCGTCGCCCCTGGGCCGTGGAGAAGAGGACCAAAGGTGTCCTTACTTCCCCAAGCATTGTGAGGCCTGAGCCCCACTGTTGCTTCAGCCCAACAGGCCTCCTAGCCAGAGCCTGCAGCCTCTTTTCACACTGACTGATCTCCATAGAATAACATTGGGCTCCCGATGCTGTTGTGCACCCAGCAACCGGCCGCGCATGTGTCGCTGGTGGTGTACTGTTGGTGTCAACTAGGACCTTGCCCACCACTCACCTTAACTCCTGGAGATTGGTCCCGTAAGGTGCTGTACTATAGCTGTTTGCAGAACTAGTTTTTTCTTCTATAGGAAAACCTAGCAGAACTCAAAAATGGCACTGTGGACACTTTTTGAACTAAAAATGTATATTTAAAAACGTACTTACCTGAACGAATTCTTGATGATGCCTAAACATATATTAAGGTACTTGCTATTTTTAGGTCTCGCCTGAGCCAGCGCATGCGCTGCTCTGGCGAGACATTTAGTGAGTGGGCTTTAAAAAGCCGACCACAGCTTTTTGGGTGGCATAGAGCGTGCGGTTATACGCACAATGACGAGCAGAGGCGCCATCTGGCTTTCCTCTCTCGTCATGGTGCGCGCACATCGCATAGCTCGCGGCACCCTTACAGCGCGCGATCACTTTCGCGGCCGCTCAATTTCATTTTCTTCCCGCGGCCGCTCACTTTCATTTTCTTCCCGCGGCCTCGTCACTTTCATTTTCTTCCCTACCTATTGCACTTGTTGAATGTTTTTTATGGGAGCTCCGCTTAAGTATTTATTTGCTGCTTTGAGATGTTTTAATGCTTATCTTCGCTTTGTGTCCTGGTCACTAGCACGCAGCCCATACATTTAGAAGAACTACACACAAAGCAGTCATTTTTATTCAATTCCATTGCCAGGTCAGTCAGTAGCACTTGTTTTGTTCCACTGTTTATTTTGTCTTGAGGTGGCACTGCCCTATAGGAAACTTCCATTCGTCCGGTTCTGGAGACATCAGAGAGACGTTATTTGGTCTCAGATAAATTACGTTCAGCGCTCCAATTTTTTTTCCCAAGCGATAGCAGAGGAGGCCCAGAGTGATCAGAAGGGATGAAATAGGAAGCATCTACGTTTTAACTTCAAGAAGGATGCTGACAATGTAAACATATCAAGGTTTTTAAACAAACAAAAAAAAAACTTTTTAGATCAAGCTTAACATATTAAAGGACTTGGTCAGGAGAACTGATTTGGGTTGACTTTCCTTTTCAATTGCCTCTCCTACCCCTTTCCTCAGAAAGACATTGCGTGGCGTGAGGTCCTCACAGCAGGGTAGTCCCCAGCCTGGAGTCAAAGACGCACACATGGGACTTTATATCTCTTTATTGTTTTCCATACACATGTATGCCTTCCTATGTAGTTATGTATCTATGTATTTATTACTTTATTCCTGCTGTACAAATAAAACAAGCATTTGCAATGCAATAGGTCTCGCATTTACGTGAGTTTGAGCTATTGGCATTGTTAATAACAATGCCTTTTATTTATGTTTTGGTTTTTAAAACATAAATAAAAGGCTTTGTCATTTACAATGCCAATAGCTTAAACTCTCGCAAATGCGAGACCTGTTACATTACAAATGCTTGTTATAAATTGTTGTGGATCTCCTTCTTGAGTTGTGTGTGTCATTTATTGATAATTTTGTGTATTTGCAGATGTCTTGCACTCCTCTCGGTTAAGCCTAAGGCTGTTCGACCACACTACCCCTAACAGAGCACCTTGGGATTGCTAGAGGAAGCGCCTGTCCACTTATAAGGGAACCCCTGGATTCTTTACACGCTATATCAGATTATTGATATATCACATTAAGAGCCAGCTCTAGTAGTGAGCAAAATTATGCATATACTCTCCCCAATACCATGTGTACTCAACATATTAATGCAGGCATCCCAGGTATTCTTTTAAGTACCGACTTTGTAATGTTTTTGTGCACGATTGTCTTAACTTGGGCACTTCTTTCTAATTTTCTAACAAATGACAGTGGCCTTCAGTACTATTTGATGTTAGAGTACAAAGACATTAAAGGCTACAAGTATGATTCAGTGATGCCCAATTTATTGAGATACTTTCGGTAGTCATTTTCAGTTTGGCAGAGTAGGAGCACTGCTGTAAATAGGCTCTGGCCCTTCCCTGTCAAACTTGTAGCTCCCTTGTTCTTTGAAGAGTCAAAAGAAGCTCTGGATTTACCCTGGTGGAGCCACAGCTGGCTTCACTGGTGTAAACCTCTGACCTGGCTGCCTGTGTACCACAGAGCCACCATGTCACAGTGATAGTTCTGCTGTGTTGATGGTGGGGCAATCACCACTTGTTTTTCCTAACCGAGACCGCCATGAGAGGCATGGAAGTACCACAAAGGGAAAAAGCACAGTGTCTCCTACATAGATGATTTTTTTAATGTCAATTTGGGAGTCTTTTATCAGAAAGCAAAACATTTTGACAAGCAGGTGCATCACTCATGAGACCCACTCGGCAAAGATGAAGACCCTAATTATGATGTCGGCGGACACCGTTTCGGTGTGGGAAACGACCGACCATAGGTCGGCGGTTCCGAACACCAGATTATGATGCAACCTTACATGGTGCGGTCGCAAACTCCCATTTCTCTATGGGAGCTTTTGCACCTGCCACACGGTGCAGGGATTTACAGGGGGCACCATAGGTGCTCCTAGGCCCCCAACTGGAGGCCACTGAGGGATGGGGGCCCTGCAAGGGGCCCCCTAAGTCGCTTTCTGACAGGCTTTCCATGTCGGAAAGCCTGATGTGGAAAGCCTGTCGGAAACCGACATCATAATCCCTACGGCGGAAACGCTGTACGTAAGGGATTATGTGGCCGATTCCGACTGGCTGACGGGCTCCTTGAGCCCATTGGAAGCCAGCCGGAATGAACGGCCAGTTTAAACTCTGACCGCCTACATTGTAATTAGGCGGTTGGACTTTAAACCACGGATGTGGGTCGGAAAGCCTCCGACCTGAGGTCAGAGGCTTTCTGACCGACATACTAATGAGCCCCTAAGTGAAGCCACCACATGCACTGAGATCCCTGCCTTCAGGCACTTCTCCACTAGGGGAGTGGAAGCCATTGACTCTGATGACCTGGCAGGATGGCTGCCAGTCTCCAGATGAGCCCCTTAGTCTTTGTTTTCCAAAACATTGGCCAGCAGACCATTCTCAATTTTAGTGGGAGTGAGGAATGGCTTAATGGGTACTAATTTAATGCACCAGCCTCTGCAGTCCTTATTTATTAATGTGTTTATTGATGTGCTTCATTTTAATTACAGCATCACGTATGTGCTAGGAGCACATCTGGATGAGTACAGAGCCAGTAAATATCAAGTGCCTGATGCAGCTGTAGCAGAAGAGATTGTACCTTCACGTGATACCAGGTAAAACATTTAAATAAGTCACTCTCCACAGTAGTTAAATGCTTCTCACTTACCAATGTGAATTCACTGTTTGCCATCATTAGAGCACACTCATATTTTTTAAACCTGTGGAACCGATTATACCAGTATAATAGCACGTGGCTATATATTGAAAAGTGGTCTACTTACTTAAGTGTCCCCAGTAACACCCTCGATTACGAAATAACAAATCATGTTGCCTATTGCTGATGTTTTCTCTGGAAACCTAAAGGCTAATCTCAGGGATCTTTGTTTTGGATGAATTGAATAAATGTGCCTTTTTTTGCTACTTTCAACAAGGTTTATAGAAAACTTTGCAACCTACTTTCAGTGCAATCCTTAGTGATAATTGGTCACTGCTGAATACTGACACTGCCGGGTGTGGTATTCATCCTGTGTGCAACTATCTCACCATTCAGATGACAGAAAGGCGATAGTGTGGTAATACCATGTGTCTCTTCTTCCTCCCATGACTTTGTTCTCAGTTGCCCTGATTCTGAAAGTGCAATGAGTGTCTGCAAAAATGGTGCCAGCCATATTTTACTAGCAGAAAATACTGTGGACAAACAGTGGTAGGATACCCTTTTACCCCACGAGCTATATTCACAATTCGGGTATAAAGTAACGAGTGCACCCCAATCAGGATTTGCAGGGGAGTAGGAATGGGGGCCTTAGTGTTTTTCACCTGCACAGTGCCATTATGCCTAGAAAATCTCCACAAAATATAAACTCTCCAGCTTTGCTGGTATAGATGAGAGTAAATATATATATTTTCTTTTTTTTAGAGTTTTATATAGCGCAAACTAGACCCGAGACAATATTCTTTCACTAAGTGGTGAATATTAGTTTCCTAATTCAAAAAAATACACAGGTGAAGGTGAATTTAACAAAATTTGGAAACCACTAATTCTGAATAAAAAGGCCATTGCGTATATTGTACTGGAAATGCTCTATCGGACTGAAGGCACATTTTGTAGACCCACAGTCAGATGTCTATGACATAGTTGAAAGTATCTCAGCCTTTGTCCTTGTCTTTTTGAGATTTCTGCTATCAGAAGCCATAGGTGAGGCCAGTTTTAACTGGACTGGGAAAACCACCATTCTACGATTGTAAGTGGTGCGGGGCAGCCAGCATCAAGGTAAGAGACGAAAAAGCAAGTTTAAGGCTTTATCTCCAGATGATGCTTGAGGTAGCTTTTTGTTGGGAATCTAGGACAAAACACAGACATCTTCACCTTATTTGATCAGTTGCTGTGTTCTGCATACCAGTCAATCAAATCCGTTTATTTTAGGTAAAAGAATACTCATGAAACAGGATATTAAATATGCATAAATAATTTGGTAGCATTTTTTACTTTCATATAATGATTGAAAATTGTTTATCATAATCGTCTTACCTCACCGAAAGGAGCTGAATGAATAAAACAACAAGAATACATAACTGCATATCATAATACATATGGCAGACATATGACATGGTTTAAAACCATTAAAACTATCATATTTCTAACTTCATAATTTTTCGTGCCTTATGCATGAGAACAAATTCTGTCTAGATACTGCAACAGAGAGGTAGTCCCCAGGTGACTTAGGAAAATTGTCAAGTTTACAGTTGTGATGCCGAATTTTCTAAAACGTTGCTGTGGGAAGCTATATCTACAACACATGTAAAATAGCCACAGGAGCAAAGAGTTTTGTTCGATTTTGATTATCTGCTCAAAGAAAGGGCAGCAAGGAGAAGCTTGGTCGAGCTTATTCCATTTGGTTGTAAAATAAGCCAATGTTAATATGCCCAACCAGAATGAGATAACAAATACTGTGGCAGTGTGGGGTGCTATCTGTTCCAGATAGGTGTTCTGCCCCCACTTTTGATTGCCTTGAATATAATTATGTTTCAATGGGTCAGCCTGACAGGCATGAAAATTATTTGTCAGTCTGGGAACCTGGCAACATAAACTTGATTAGGACATTAATAGAATGTGTAATCACGATTGAATTTAACTATAGATACTGAAAGCCTTGGAACAATAAGAATGTAAGCGCCAAGTTTATTCAGCTCAGCTGTTAATCCAGCACTCTGTGAGTAATGACCCTTGAACACCACCTACCTTTATATTTTTTTCAATGTTGTTCTTAGAATATTTTTTTTACCCTAGTCAAGGAAATATCTTTATGGAAACGGTAGTGCTGTTTTGCAGAAATCATGTCAATGGTAACATCAGCAACATGTGGTCATAATTTGGAAGTACAGGTACCTATAGTTCCCTGTTGTTTAAAATATCTCTGCAGCCTCTTGTCTGCAACAGTTAATTCGGAGGGTGGAAGAAGTTACAAGTATCCACTAAAAAAATAATACTTTTATGGGATTGTACTTTATTTCCTTTATTTTTCAGATTAATAATTCCTTAAGGTTGACTCAGGAAAACGTTGTTTTGAAGGTCTTTTAAGACATATAGAATTGTTCCCTGGCAGAATGTGTTTTATAATTCTGCCACTAATATGGGTTTTGACAGACGTATGCATCTTTCCTTTTTTTGGGTAACCACACATAAAGTAGGGTGACGTTACCACTGTCCTTTGGCTGTTCTGGTATTGTCACACATGGGATATATATGATCATGTGAGCTAAAATGAATTTCATATCTGAGTGTCATTATTTTCAGCTAGATTATTCTGGGACTAACATATCCACCACTCAAATTATGTTCATATTTCACTATACTAATTTTCAACACTAATCCTTTATGGGTTGCGGAGTAGCGTGCTAATCGCCAAAAAAGCACTTCAACACCCCATCAGGGGTAACAAGCGCTATATAAATGCAAACCTTTTTCCCTCTTCTATCCCTCCCCTACCCTTCTCAATACAAATAACTGACTAACATATCCACCACTCAAATTACTTTCATATTTCACTATACTAATTCAATACTAATCATTTATGGGTTCCAGAGTAGTGTGCTACTTGCCAAAAAAGCGCTTCAACACCCCATCAGGGGTAGCAAGCGCTATATAAATGCAAACCTCTTTCCCTCTCCTATCCCGCCGCTACCCTTCTCTATCCAAATAACTGTGTATATGTATGCATGTGTATCTATATATATATCTATATTTATATATGTATTTATTTATATATTTAATTTATGTGCGTGTATTATATAATATGTACAATCTAAGCTTTGTGGTAAAGGTACTCAATAATGTTTTTTTAAAAATAGGGTGTTAAATCCCCATATCCCTATATCCCTATATAGACGTGTGTGTGTGTGTGTGTGTATATATATATATATATATATATATATATATATGTATGTAATAATTCCCCATACTCCTTTATTAATGTGATATATAAATATGTATATGTATCCCTGTATCCCTTACCCATCTCTGAACCCTAAAACCTCTTTACTCCCCCTCTAAAACTACTCCTCGCTGAACCTAAAATAATCATTACTATCCATTAACCCTACCTATCCCTAAACCCTAAGAAAGCCAAACTGTTCTGTAACCCTGCCCATCCCTAACCCCTTTAAACCCCTTGGTATCCCTTAACACCACCCATCCCTGAACCCTAAAAACCTCTTCCTACCCCTATTTAAGTGACATAATGTTAAATATGTATAAATGCAAAGCAATATACAAATATTCCTATTTCTAAATGTAATATAAACGTATGCCACTTAAAACCATTAAAAAAATCTTACCTGAGATGTAAACCACCATGATGTGAAGGTACTAAAAGTGATATGTTGTCTTCTGACTGTGATGTAACAGCTGTGAACCTTTATGATCAGCCCGTATTGCCAAAATTCTCATCGCATTTTAAGATATTGATGTGATCAATTTGGAGACCCTAGCCTGTGTAAACATACATCTTCTTTTTGTAGAAAGTTATAAGAGAGCCACATAGAAGTGTGCCGCGGTTCAGAGAGAATTTTCTTGTTCTGATTCCACAAATTTACTCAAATAGTAATCTAGTTAACACGTCTGTCACATTTGATACTGGCTGCTCTTATCCACTGGGCCTCTCAGTAAAAGGCATTTCTGTTCTTTTACCTCTAAATGACTCTATAACTCCTTCAATTCTGATATGTAATGTCTGGTGACAAGTATTCACCAGAAAGAGTGTTACGGAAGGTAAGTAACTTGTTGATTCGGGCATCCTACCTTTCATAAAAATCAAATAATACAACCATCCTGCATTTCCCAGACTGAGGCCCTTAATCCAGTCCATAGTAATGTTCTATTTATGCCCAGTTATGGCTAACTACCGGGAGCAGCTAGGGTTGTCATATTACACTTTTTCTGCCAGTATACACCAGTCTTTGTCATCTGGGCAGCCATCTACACAACAAATCAATGAAAACAGATATTTGGAAGGTTTGGTGCCAGTTATTGACTATTGGCATATTAGGTACTTGATAAGATAGATAAATATTTTTTTAATTTGACCCCCACACTGGTCTTCTTTGTTTCTTTTACTCCTGCTTTCCCATAATTACTAACAGTCCACTTTATGTATAAAAACAAAGGTATTTAGCAAATATGCATCAAAACATTTATAAAAAGGGAAGTTTTGTCTGCATGCTTTGCAGATTCATTTGCACCTGAACTGATTACATATAATGACTAAGCTGCACTTTGTGGAGTTCCCTTGTATTTTATCTACAGTGAGAGGTTTTACGTGATGCACTTAGACATTTTTTAAGCCTATGAATGATTTTGCTGACACCTGATTTCTTCATATGAGCAGACTCCGAGCAGCAGAAGAGCCAAAAGTGTAAAGATATTTCTAGAATATTTTTTGACCCCAAAACAGGTTTACTCATAATGGAAGTTTATAAGAAATTTCAATCTGGTACAGTCCATGGTCAGAATTATAATTTTCCATATTTCTAGTAATATTATTAACTTCCTTTGCTTCCCTATTAACAGTGAAATTCCAGAATTGCCTGAACGTGAGGAAGGTGAGGGAGAGGAGAGCGAACTTCAAAATGCTGGTTTTAGTAACTGGAATCAGCCCAGACGGTAAGTAAAACATGTTTTGTGTAAAAGAAGTAGAGTTGCTCTTACATATGTCCAAATGTGCATTCATGGCCCTCCAACTCACCCCGTCTCCTTCCTTTGTGCTCCCTAAATTTCTAAACCATATTTCCTACAGGAGTCAAAATCAAATGTGGACATTTGCCAGAAGGGGAGCCATGTAGAACGACTTCTTATAATGACACTAAGCATAGGAGTGTGATATATACTAAGTTTAGTCCTGCATTGCACTTTCACATTTCCAGTAAGTCCATGTCATGTTAGCCTGGGTCATTGTAATGCGGGTTCCCCAAGAATTATGCCTTCACCCTTTGCCCTAAACACGTGCACAACCTTTCATCTTGCAAATTCTGTTTTAAATAGAAGGCTGCTTCCTGAACAACTTGATCCAGCGTATGAGGGTTCAATTTAGCCAATAAATCACTTGGTGCTTAGAAACCCTTTACAATAACGATATCAGCACAGTGTAACTAGCCCCCTTGAAAATGAAAAGACCATTGCAAGGATTTAAGACATTTCACAAACAGACCAATGCATAGTCCCCCAACTCCAAAATATGAGGGAAAGGTGCTTGAACCACCCATTTTCGAAGTAGTAATTGAAGCAAAACCTGCAAAAGAGGTTATTGCAGAGCAGTGAAGAGGGCAAAATGGCATATTATGTCATCCCCAGCAACATAAAGAAAGTAACTTTATTAACTTTTTTCTAAACTGACCACCTTAAAACCTCTGAGAAATTACAACAGTAATTTTGAGAATGTCAAATAATATCTGTGAATGTTATGTTATATTAAAAGACAATTAATAACAAAACCCTTACCACTTGAAAGTTTATTCAAGGCTGGGGCTTAATCCCAAGTCTATGCCCACGAAGAATTTGTAGAATTTTTTCAAGGCAAAAGGTGCCTAGTTTGTTCCTCCTCTATATGCTGCACTCAACACAACTATTGTAAGCATCTTTCTAAAGTAGAAGTTGTATCCAGCGATTAGGATGTTCTCAGGAAGTGTATTTCCCATTGGGGCTCCCTGCAATTTGAGATTATGTCTGTCCACTCTTATTCTGTTTTATCTGGTTGTGTTTAATCACACTGAGTCTTACTGTCCCAGTGCTGTAGAATGTTGATACATTCACAAAACTGGGTTGAGATATTGAGAACCGTTTTTCACGATTAAGCATCAGACCTAGGATCTTAAACTGAATCTTTGGTTAGCAGGTCAGAGCAGTTTCAATAATTCTTGTGGGATATGATCTAATTTCTTCGGGTTAAAAGGCACCTTTAAAAGGGAGTCAAAAATCACAGGGCAGACAAATCAGGACAGTTCTAGATGGTTTGTTGTTGGATGAATTTTTTTTCTCAATTTTTACCATTGCAACAACAACAAATTATAGGGAGATTAGTGTATTTCACTCAAGCAGAGGCGTATTATTACGACAAAAGGAGTGCCTGGCAACCTCTGCTTGCCCCCTTGTGCAGCAAGCACAAGGGTTCAAATGGGTCCCGCCATTCATGTAGTATTTGTGACTGATGCACGCACCTCAATATGTAATCCATACTTGATAAAGGCAAAGGACTCATGTAATGGGAATTTGACAGAACTGAACTCCCCACAGAGGTAGGTATGACAAGCCTTGGGCCCATGAACTATTCATTTCTTACCAGCAGCAAAGTGTTTGACTATGGTTTTTAAAAATTGTTTTATTAATACAACAACAATGTATACATTACATTCGAACACTTTGCATCTTGCCTGTGCTGGTGCTCTTCACTCTCTAGCATACGCAGTATTCTTAAGCGAGCAGTCAACTCAGTTAGGATATGCACATTATTAATGATGAGGCTGTGGGACAACACGGATTATTAACAATCCTATATTTCTTTTTAACAGATGTTTTCTCTCAATGGGCCCATAGGATTTTTTTAATAGTTAATATATATACCCCAGTCAATATGGTCTTTCATTTAAATGAGTTAAAAGGCCTTGAAATATTGTATCTGAAAGAAGCAGTTAGTTATAGATTCCTTACCTTAGAATCTCCCCCAGGCGTCAGACTGGATCCGGAAAGTTTTTCGTCAGCAGTACCCCTGCGTGTCGGAAGGTGTCGTCGGTCGACTCCTCGTTCGTCGTCGGCGTCGTGGTCGCCGGGATGACGTCACGGTAGCTACATAGACGCCGCCCTCGCGCGCTGACGTCAGATCTTTCTTTTTCCGCTCCAGCAAGCGAAGATCCGGAGAGAGCGGTACCCCCAGTCAATTTTTGACAACTTTTTTCTCGACTTTTGTCAACTTCGTTGTGTTAGAGTCCTTCGACTCCTGGTGCACGAGGGATGCCCGGCTTTAAGGCTTGCAGTTCCTGTAACCGATTCATGTCGGTGACGGATCCGCACCGCGTGTGCCTCTACTGCAGGGAGAGCGACCACGACCCCAAGTCGTGCTCCGACTGCCGGACCATGGCCCCGAAGTCTTTGCAGGAGCGGTCCTGAAAGCTACTATAGGCCCGGCAGTCGGCTCTGTGCCGCTCGAGGTTCCGGTCGTTGAGGAGGTCGAGGGACCGGTCGCGGAGCCACCACCACTCTTCGTCAAAGCCTGCGCACTCGGGGTCAGGTAAGTCGAAACACAAAAAGAAGTCGAAGAAGCATCGTCGCTCTTCGACTTCTCCCCGTCCGTCGGCCGACGCGACGAGGGATGCGGGTGGTGCCCCTCCCGCGGCTCCGCGTGCGGAGCCCGCTGGGTCGACTCTGGGTTTCCCTCCCTTCCCGGGACCCGGTGCGACCCCTGCCCAGCTTCGGAGTTTCTACGAAGCGATGCATGCCATCTTTGGGCAGCCCGACTCCGCCGGCGCGCCTTCGGGCCCCACGGACTCAGCTGGGGGCCCTGGGCCTTCGGGGTCGGCGGATTCGGCCTCGGCGCAGCAGGGTCCCCTTGGATCCAGGCCTGGATTCGGATCGGCGCCGGTCGACCTCGTTGCGCCTCCCCTGGCGCCTATTCCACCGGCACCACGTCTGCCACCGGCGCCGGCTGTGTCCCCAGCCCACGTCGACCCCGGCCTCCACCTCGAGGTAGACACAGAGTCGGACCGGCGTCGACCGACGCCGGATCCGGCACCGACGGGTACTTTTGTGCCCTTGTTCTAGCCTGGCTCTTTGAAACCAGATTGGCAGTCAGAAGAGGAGGACTGGGAGTCGTCTAGAGACCCTTTGACAGACCAGATAGAGTATGAGCAGGACTGGAGAGAGGAACTGGGGGATGCCAGTGGTTTGGATACCTCACCAGACCTTGGCATGTTGTCTCCTCCTACCGTGGCTATGGCGGAGGGAGCGTCATACGCAGTGGTGTTGTGTAGGGCGGCCGAGGCTCTCCACCTCGAGTTACCTACGGTGGCAGTCAGGACTAACCTCCTGACAGAGGTGCTTCAACCGGCAGCAAGCTCTTCGGAGCCCCTGCTGCCGTTTAATGAAGCCCTGACGGACATCCTTTTGGGCACTTGGTCCAGGCGCAACACATGGGCTCCTGTGGACAGGATGATTGCCCAACGCCACCGCCCAGCCCCGGGCGACCCCACTTTCCTTTCCCAACACCCCACCCCTGGGAGCTTGGTAGTCCAAGCCTCTACCTCCAAGGGCGCATTCCCTACCGCACCACCGGTCAGGGAATCCAAAAAGCTGGATCATCTTGGGAAGAAGATGTTTTCTTCCTCCAGCTTGGGACTGCGGTTGGTAAACACCGCATGTCTATTGGGTCGTTATGCCCACTCCGTGTGGGACACGATTGTGCAAGTGCTGCCTCAGTGCCCGGAGGAGGCCCGAGGCCGTGCTCTCTCGAGCGATTGCTGAAGGGAGAGACGCAGCGAAGTTTACCATCCGTTGTGGGCTGGATACCGCCGACGCACTTGGCAGAACGATTGCCATGTCAGTAGCCCTTCGACACTACGCCTGGTTGCGTTTGACTGGCTTGTCAGGGGATGTCCAATCCACGCTTATGGACATGCCCTTTGATGGCCGTCGCCTTTTCGGCAACAAGGCAGACAACGCGCTAGAGCGCTTTAAGGACTCTCGGGCTACGGCCAGGTCCTTGGGCCTCTCCACCACCCGTCCTGCGCAGTCTGCCTTTCGCCCCTTTCATGGCTACGGAAGGGGTGCCCCACTACGTCCTGCCCAGAGCCACAGGCCGGCGCAGGCTGTTCAGCCCCAGCGCGGCCGGGGACGTGGGAACCACCGTTGTGGTTCGGGGGGCCAGCGAGCGGGTCAGTCCACCACAGCCCCCTCTGCAGCAGCCTCCAAACCCTCCTAGTCCGACCTTCCAGTGCCACCAAACGCCAGTGGGCGGCAGGATTCGCCATCACCTCCCCCACTGGCACACCATCACGTCGGACAGGTGGGTTTTGCAAATAGTCCGAAGGGGCTACTCCCTCCCCTTCGAGACTCCTCCTCCCTCCATGCCACCTCAGTACCATCGCAAGTCGGAGGATCACCTGGCCCTTCTCCAACAGGAAGTTTCGGCACTCTTGGCCAAGGGTGCCATCGAGTGCGTTCCTGCCCCAGAAATAGGTCGTGGTTGCTATTCCCACTACTTTCTGGTACCCAAGAAGGACAAAGGCCTGCGTCCTATCTTGAATCTCAGGAACGTCAACCGCTTCCTCCGGAAGGAGAAGTTTAAAATGTTGACGCTCATTCAGGTCTTGTCTGCCCTCAACCCTGGAGACTGGATGGTAGCGTTGGACTTGCAGGATGCTTACTTTCACATCCCCATCCTGCCGGCCCACCGGCGTTACCTGTGGTTCACGGTAGGCCACGAGCACTTTCAGTTTACTGTGCTCCCCTTTGGCCTTACCAGCGCTCCTCGGGTGTTCACGAAAGTGTTGGCGGTGGTCGCAGCTCATCTGCACAGATCAGGGGTCCAGTCTTCCCCTATCTTGACGACTGGCTGTTGAAGGCAGGCTCGCCCCAGGCTGTCGTCTCCCACCTCCAGACTACGGCCGATCTCCTGCATTCGCTGGGGTTCTCCATCAGCGTGCCAAAGTCACACCTGACCCCCTCTCAGAAGCTCCTCTTCATCGGAGCGGTTCTGGACACATCGCAGTTTCGGGTTTATCCTCCCGAACAGCGAGTCTGGGATATTCGGGGTATGATTCTGATCTTTCAGCCCCTATCCCGGGTTTCGGTCAGGATGACCCTGAGGCTGCTGTGCCTCATTGCCTCCTGCATGCTGCTGGTCGATCATGCCAGGTGGCATATGCAGGCTCTGCAGTGGGACCTGAAGTTCCAGTGGGCGCAGCATCAGGGGAATCTGTCCGATTGCGTCAAGATATCGGAGGGCACTGCACAACAATTGCAGTGGTGGCTCACGAACCAGGATTGGGTCAACGGCAGATTCCTCTCCCTTCCCCAACCAGAACATGACAGATGCATCCCTTCTGGGATGGGGCGACCACATGGGAGAGGCGGAGATCAGAGGCCTCTGGTCTCCAGCGGAGTCCTAGCTCCAATTCAACCTTCTGGAGCTTCGGGCGATCCGTCTTGCGCTCAAAGCATTCCTTCCCTCTGTCCGGGGAAGAGTAGTGCAGGTGTTCACGGACCACACCACCGCCATGTGGTACTGCAGCAAACAGGGCAGGGTGGGGTCATGGACCCTATGTCAAGAGGCTCTCCGCCTCTGGACATGGCTGGAACATCAGGGCATATCCCTGGTGGTTCAACACCTGACAGGTTCACTGAACGCCAGGGCGGACTAACTCAGCCGCAGGTGCATGATGGATCACGAATGGCGTCTTCACTTGGAGGTGGTGCAAGGTCTCTTTCAGCAGTGGGGAGAGCCTTGGTTAGATCTATTCGCCACCGAAGAGAACACGCAATGTCAGCAATTCTGCGCGTTGGAATTTCCAAGGTGGCACTCGCTAGGCGACGCTTTTCGTCGCGAGTGGAGTTGCGGTCTTCTATACGCCTTTCCGCCTATACCACTTCTGCCCAGAGTGCTGAAGAAGATCAAGCGCGACCGGGCCCAAGTCATTCTTGTGGCTCTAGATTGGGCAAGTAGAGTCTGGTATCCCGAGCTGCTCAACATGGCCATCAATCCTCCGATCCAACTGCCTCTTCGGGAGGATCTTCTGTCGGAGCAGCAGGGGACGGTCCTCCACCCGAACCTGTCCAGCCTCTACCTCCTTGCGTGGAGATTGAGCGGCGGCAGTTGACGACGTTTGACCTGCCTCCCGAAGTCTGTGATGTAATCTTGGCAGCCAGGCGTCCCTCCTCTAAGACGGTATACGCCTGCAGATGGAATACATTTGTGGCATGGTGCCAGCAATGGCTGTGGATCTCCTTTCTGCCCCTCTTTCTGATGTTCTCTTGTTCCTCCTTTCTTTGGCCCAGCAGGGCTCTGCTCTGGGCACTCTTAAGACCTACATCTTGGCCATTTCAGCCTTTCTCAGGCTCCCTGATCAGCCGTCTCTTTTCAAGTCCCCTGTTGTAAATAGATTTCTTAAGGGCATTTCTCATCTTTTTCCTCCTGTTCCCTTCGTAACGCCCCAGTGGGACTTGAACTTGGTTTTGACATATTTTATGTGCGCTCCATTCGAGCCACTGCATAACTGTCCTCTCAGACTTCTCACTTTGAAAACTGCTTTTCTGGTAGCCATCACCTCTGCACGCAGGGTGAGTGAGCTGCAAGCTCTGTCTTCCAAGCCTCCCTTTCTGGCTGTCCATCCGGACAAGGTCATCCTTAGAACTAGACCTTCCTTTCTTCCCAAGGTGGTTACTTCTTTCCACATTGCCAAACCATCACTTTGCCCACCTTCTTTCCGCCTCCTTCGAAAGAGGAAGAGGCTCCACCGTCTGGATCCAAAATGTGCACTTTCTTTCTACTTGGTTCGCACCAAGGAATTCCGGGTGGACGACCAGCTCTTTGTTGGTTACGTGGGCGCTAAGAAAGGTCGGGCCGTACACAAACGGACCATCTCCAGGTGGGTTGTTCTGTGCATCAAAGCCTGCTATTCTTTGGCTAAGAAGGAGCCTCCAGTGGGGCTGTGTGCCCATTCCACCAGGGCGACGGCAGCTACCACTGCTTTGGAACGCGGAGTCCCCCTAAATGACATCTGTCAGGCAGCTACGTGGGCATCGCTGCACACTTTTATGAAACACTACTGCCTGGACAGCCAAGTCCGGAGAGACGGCTTCTTTGGCCGTTCTGTTCTCCAGGACTTTCTGGTGTGAACTTGGTTCGCAGACCCACCTCCGGGGTTGGTATTGCTGGGGTATCTATTCTAAGGTAAGGAATCTATAACTAACTGTTTCTTTCAGATGAACAAGTTACTTACCTTCGGTAACAATATATCTGTAAGAAACATAGGTTAGTTATAGATTCCTTGCCGCCCCACCCATCCTCCCCGTTCTGCGAACTGACTTCTAGGGTTAAGGTCATCCTTTCAGGGCCCTAGTTTTTGTGCACCAGTGGTCAGTGTCTTGCATGGCTCTGCGCTTCTGGCGTGGAAAGTCATGTACAGAACGGACGTCAGAGCGCAAGGGCGGCATCTATGTAGCTACCGCAACGTCATCCCGGTGACCACGACACCGACGACGAACGCGGAGTCGACCGACGCCACCTTCCGATGCGCAGGTGTACTGCTGACAAAAAACTTTCCGGATCCAGTCTAACGCCTGGGGGAGATTCTAAGGTAAGGAATCTATAACTAACCTATGTTTCTTACAGATATATCGTTACCGAAGGTAAGTAACTTGTTCTTCTGCTGGCAGCATTCCTCATAGTACCAATACTCAAATCCTGACAATAGTTTTTCTGGAAACAATCATAATACTGCTACTACTTCTAATAGTAGCGTTATCAAGAGTGCTATGAGTACTAATGGTATTAGCTCTGCCTTAGCTAATACTAAATATCACAATTAGTGTTATTGCTAGTATTGTTACTAAAGCTAGTTATACTGTTAGAAATCAAGTGATTATTACTAGCTGTGGAAGCAGTTTTAGGATACCTGCTCCTAACAGCACTACCAGTTGTACTACTATTAGAACTAATAACAATGGAGATGCCAGTGCTGCTAATAATGTTATATGGGTCTCTACTACTGCTATAAATAATACTTCTGCTATTGGTAGTACTGTTACTTGTTCTACCTTTACTTTCAGTAGTATTAAGGTTGCTTTGTTGCAGACAGCAGGGCTGTGTAGCATCTGTCCTGTTTACATGTACGTTGCAGAGCTAGGAATCTGATTAACGCAGCTTTGACATTACTCAATGTAGGATGACCTGCATCGTACATCATTATCTCATCGCAGCAGAGGACAACAGGTATCAATTCCCTCAGCTACATTCTCCACTTTAAAATGAATCCTGCCCAAACATTACTTAATTTTGCATTAATTCAGTGAATACATTATAATGCGATGCATTTTGGATATGTTACATGTTTTGGAAAGGGACGGAAATTTAAAAGACCAAGTTATACATGGTAACGTGGTTAGAAAGTGTCAGGTTTAAAATATATAATGATAACAGTGATGACTGTGTGACATTATCTAATTGGTATTTTGTGATATTCTGTTCTTTTAGGATTGAACTTTGGCGAGAACCCGGCAAGTCTCTAGGAATAAGCATAGTTGGAGGCAGAGGGATGGGAAGCCGGTTGAGTAATGGTGAAGTGATGAGAGGAATTTTTATTAAGCATATCCTGGAAGACAGCCCTGCTGGTAAAAACGGGACCTTAAAGACTGGAGATCGGATAGTGGAGGTACATAAATCTGATATAGATCCTGCATCACACTTTCTTATATTGCAAATGCACGTGTCTAAATCTCAATTTTAACTTTCAACCTAATCATTTAAGTGAACTTTGACCATTTGCAGTAACATCAAAGCCTCATTCTCATTTACCTCTCTATGGATGTGAACATGGTTGTTTGACAACATCAAGTGTGCAAGCTACAATTATGTTTTCTTGTTGCATTGATCTTTTCAAAGAATACAGAAGCTATACATTCTTACATCCAAGGAAAGCACCTTTTTTACCTTGAAAGCAAATACACAACAAACATGTTATGGGATTTACTTTGGCCAAAGTACAATTGATCATTGGTAATAAAAAAGGTAATATTGTTATCAGAGAAAATATTAATGAAAACATTGTATGTTTTTGTTTATCGGTGTAACAAACACCCCATTCGCTTCTGGAATGTTGCTTCATAATCAAGTAAATAAAGGGGAGAGAATAGGCGTAGGGAAATCGAGTATAAATGAACATCTGCAAGGTGTGTCTTATCCTTGTAAGTAAAATTTTAGTTAAAGTTTGCAGGTTGTGGTCTGTAGAGAGGGTGAGCTGTTTGCTGACCTCTGAGACTGCTGTCAAGTCAATCAACTTCATAAACCTATTGACGAATGCTTACTTTATAATCCTGAGAGCCTGGCCACTATACAGTGAAGGTTTTTTTATTGTTATCTATGCACGAAGAAAACAAAACAGACAAGAGAAGGGCATTATTGCTGCTGTACTCTTGACTTGTGGAAAACAGCAATCAGTAGCTTTATATTAAGTCACATTCATCAGCATTATTATCTATCACAACATCTTCCAGATCGTGCTGTGCCAGATGTGACCATACCAGCCCCCAAATATGCCTGGGTCTGGATCTCAGTGGCATAAGCATACAAAAGTTAGCAGATGAAGAATTGCAATATGTAAGGGTACACACCCAGTTTTTAAAAATAGAAAGAGGCCTTCTACCTGTAGGAAAGTGCCCCTTTTTGCATGGTTGCCCCCCACTTCTTGCCTAATGATGTACTTTGACTGAGTGTGCCCTGGGTTCCTGCCAACCAGGTACACAGGGCCTATGTTCTTTCCCTAAAGTACTGTTTCAAAACCTAATTGGCAACTCTCTGGCCACATGTAATTCCCTTGTAAAAGGTACCATAGGTACCACGGGCACTGTGACCAGGGAAGGCCTCTAAGGGCTGCAGCACTTACTGTGCCACCCTTAGAGGCCCTGTACCTTTACACACACACACACACACACTGCCATTGCAGGCTGCGTGTTTTGGTGCAGAACTAAGTGAAGATTCGACATGGCACACAGGGATGTGTGCCATGCCTACAATCCACTGCCCTGGCATATGTAAGCCACCCCTCTAGCTGGTTGCACTACACCATTGGTGAGGGTACAGGTACATGAGCCCTGCACCCCTACAGTATCTAAGTCAATTCTTAGACATTGTAAGTGCAGTAGTGCCATAAAGAGTATGTGGTACTGGAGTTTGTAATTATGAACTCCACAGCACCATAATGGCTTTACTGAAAACTGGGAAGTTTGGTATCAAACTTCTCAGCACATTAAACCAACACTGATGCCACTGTGGGATTTAATGAAAAATGCACTCAGAGGGCATCTTAGAGATGCCTCCTGAAAAATGACCTAACTCTAGTGTCCTGGCTGAGTAACTGCTCCCCAGCTGCCACCACCAGACATGTGTCTTGACCCCGGGTCGAGAGCCTGCTGCTCTCAGGGTCCTGAAACAAAGCACATCCTGGGTCGAGGTGCCAAGCCTCCTCCCCCAGGATGGGCTGAGTCGGGTCCACAAAGGGGAAGCTTCAAAGGCTGCTGCCTTTAAGAGCTACCCCAGCCATTTGCTGCTCCCAGCAACTTGTCCCACACCAGTTGTGAACCCCACTTTGGGTGGGAGAATCTTCAAGAAAACCAAGTTTGAAGGAGAGGTGTGCCCACCTTTGCCAACCCCACCGGTGGGGGAGGCGAGGTAAAACACAACTCTCAGTCCCCGCCATCTTACAGATGGGGGGACCCAGCCAACCAGAGTGAGGCTTATGCCCCCCTTCCACTGGAGGGTGGCATAATAGGGGGTGTACCCACCCCAAGGAAGAGACCCATTGGTCCCAACCTGTACCTACCTGTAACGCCCCTAAATGTAGTATTTAGGGGCAACCCTGAACCTTGCCTCCTCAGACAAGAAGAATCAAGAAGAAGGACTGAAGAAGCTGTGCTGAAAGAAGAAGAGGAGGACACCGATTGACTTGGCCCCAGCCCTACCGCCCTGTCCCGACCTCGACCTGCTCCAGCGAAATCCCGGCGTGTCCTGCAGCCAGCAGCCCCCAAGAACCCAGAGGACCTGCCCTGCTTTTCCAAACTAGACTTTGTCTCCCGTGAGCATTGGATTTGCTCACCTACAGACTCTGGCTCCAGCCAAATTTGCGAGTCTGCACCACTCTGCACCCGACGCCCATGGCCCGAGTTCGAGTGGCTCAACACCACAAGGAGGTCTCCCCGGCGATCCTGATCTGGTGATCCCTGACCTACTTCAAGTCTCCAACCGAGGCCTGCAGCCCCTTTCTGGAGGATCCCCCCGACCGCAGCCGGTAAGAAAAACCCGATGCCAAAAGACACCCCTGCACCCTACATCATACGGCCTTGGGTTGCCCAACCAATGGTGTCCCGGCATCCCAACTTACCTCTCCAACCAGTGGTTGCCTCCAGAAGATCTTCGTCCCTGAGCCTGCAGTGTTTGTTGCAACTGGAGAATCCCCATTGAAAACAACAGAGCACCCAACGCCAAAACAGCACACTGCACCCGGCCTCCCCTGTGCTGTCATGGGTGCACCTTGTACGCTAAATCGGATCCCCCTTTGTCCCGAGCTTAAATCCAGGAGCTTTTCTCCCACAACCTTGTGGTCTGCTCGTGAGCAGCCACCAACCGGACGCCCCCTATCCCCCATTGGATAACATTTGGCCTCAGCACTCTGCACTCGGCCGCCCTAGTGCCGCTGAGGGTGCTTTGAGAGTGCATCCTTGATCCTGGGGGAACCCTTGTTCTAACCCCAGAAAACCAACTCCCACACCTAAGTACTTATCGTTAAACCGATAACATTGTTTCCTCTCTTAGGACTGCATTGACTGCTTTCTTGTGAAAGTGTGGAGTTAGTTTGCATGAAACCTTAAGAAACTGCATATGTACAAAAACTGATTTACTTACCTTTTCTCTAGGAAATGTCCCAGTGTGATATCTAGGCATATGGCACTGAGTAGAAAAAGTAACTTAAAAAGTAATCTGAAAAGTAACCTACAAAGTAATCTCAGTAGTAACTGAAAAGTAATGCCAATTATTTTATGAACAAGTGACTTACCTGTAACTAATCCAATTGCATTCAACTGCATTTAAACTGTGTTTAACTGCATTATTCTTGCAAAGTATTACTACACTTACCTGTACCAGACCTGGCTTGGTTCTAGAAAATAAATATAACTAAATAATATTTTATACAAATCAAATTGGTCTGAGTTCGGTCTTTGAGTGTGTGACATCATTTGCTTATTGAGTGTGTTCTGCAAATGCTTAACACTACCCTCTGATAAAGACTCACTGCTCGCCCACACTGCCACAAATAGAGAGTAAGGTGCTATCTACTTTTACCTCTGCCTACCTTTGGGGTTCCACTGGCCTCTGTGCATACTATATCTCATTTTGCTATAGTATATACAGAGCCAGCTTCCTACAACACAATTAAACCTAAATCTGGCTAAAAGAAAACGATAATGTACATTTTTTTATGTAAGACCAGAAAGGTTGTTCTAGGGTCCCAGGACTCAAATTTAAGTATTGTCGGTTTATTAAGTTCACTATTTTCCCTTTCCACCATCCTCTTGGGTAGAAATTGCCTTTTAAGTTCTTTCAAATCACCAGGGTACACCTGTCTAGTATGTGTAAAAAGCTCGCTAGCTGCTGTGAGATGTAACCTAGCCAAGGAACGTCAACGGCCCTGTCAAGCCTCATGCAATCTTCTAAAACCAATTGGTTCAGGGTAGGAGTGGGGCTAGACCATGTTTCTAACCACCATGTTAAAGGGCCCACTGCTATGCGATCAGAATTGTAACCCTGCCCTAATTCTTCGTGCACCATAAAAGATGGGGTGCTGGGGGGTACAGATAAAAGGTTCCGCAGGTATTTATTTTCAGCCACCTGCAAGTCGCTGACCTCCTTATAGCCCCATACCTCACTGCCCTACGTGGCCATTGGAATACATTCCTCGTTATAAACCTTCAGTAGTGGTTGTAATGGTTTACTCCCCAGTCTCCTTGCGAAACCCTTAGTCGCTCCTGTCGATCTAGACATGGTGTTTTTTTTTAGTATTCGCTGAGCTACCGATGAGCCTTTTTCGTCAAACAAAATGCCCAAATAAGGAAATGTAGCAACATTTGTCAGTTCTCCACCTTTGCATAAGAGCGTACGCTTGTCACGCTTTGTGTTGCCGGACGACATTATATGGGACTTTGAGAAATTAATGGAGAGGTCAAGTGAAACAATAAAATCAATAAAAGTGTTTACAAGTCTTTACAGCCCCAATTGTGTCCTCGCAAGTAGAACTGCATCGTCTGCATATAAGAGAGCAGCGATGCGTTTACATCCTGCTCTAGGGATGTCTTTGCTAGCCGATGACAGGGCAGCCCCCAGATTGTTAATATATAAGGTAAACAAGACAAGGGGCCAAAATGCATCCTTGTCTCACCCCTTGCCTAACATCCCAGGATTCTGTAAGGGAACCATTATCATTGTATCTGGCCGAGGCAGTCAAATTTAAGTGGGACCAGTGCAGGAAAGCCACCGGATCGGCATCCATTCCTATCTCTAGTAGTAAGGGCCATAATTTTGACCTATTCACTTGGTCGAAAGCGGACGTACATGCGTCCCTTTTTAGCGAGTGTATATTTGCCGATGATCGTAAGTAGAATTATGCATTGGTCCACTGTCCCCATACCTTTTCTGAAACTGTATTGCAAGTCTGAAATTACATTACTTGCGTCTAACCATATTGTTAAGCGATCTAGAATCACCTTCCCCATGATTTTTGCGGGCGAGTCTAATAATGAGATCGGGCAGTAAATGCAGGGTCATCCCTGGCGCCCTTTTTAAAAATGGGTAAATTAACCGTTGTGGACCATGAGGGCAGTGAGCCGCCTGTTGTTGCTGCGTTAAAAACCCTAGCTAGGATCTTTGCCCATGTCCCTGGGTCAGCCTTATAAAGATCCGCAGGGACCCCGTCTGGCCCAGGGGCTTTTTGTCCTGATGTATCCATGATGGCTTTCTGGACCTCAGCTACCCCAAAGCTTAGCGGAAGAGTCTCTATACTAGGTTCCCAGGGGGTAACATTGTTCTCCGGATCCACTCTTCTATAAATCTGCTCAAAATGACTAACCCATACATCAGCAGGGATGACGCATTTTGTTCTCACAGAGTGTTGATCTAGAAAAAAAGGACTGTTTACAATTTTCCAGAATTTTGAACTGTTAGACAGAATACTAGCCTGATTCAGATCGTGCCATGCCTGTTCCCGTATCTTGTCTTTCCTTAGTTTTATGGCCAATTTATAGGCTTTCCTACATGCCTTAATCTTTTCTTTATCCTTGGGTTTATGTTTTAGAGCACTCATAAAGCCTTATGCGATTTAGAGCAGTCTGCGTCAAACCATTTTCCCCCTTGAATCCCCTATCCTTCCTCTTCCCATTAGATTTCCTGCAATCCGCTTTACAAGGGTACCAAAAGCCCCTATTACCACTCTTTCCTCAGCATGGTTATCAAGACACAGGTTAATATCTTCTGCACCCTCCATGTATAGCTTATCTAAAAAGGCCTCCGCCATTATCTTCCCCCACCTGATTTTACGGGCCTGATCCGTTTGTTTAAAAATCCTATTTGATAGGCTCTTTCTCTCAGCCCCATGGAAGACCAGCTCCCCCATCATTTCTAAAATCAACGGGTTATGATCACTGTAACCGCTCCAAATGGGGTTTATTTTTAATATGTCGAGGAGCAGAGGAGCAAATACCATAATAAAATCTATAGTCGAGGAACAGCCTCTGCCAATAAAGGATGGAACTGACTCTGTCTCACCAGTATGTTCAAGACAATGTATATTGTTTATATCAAGAGCGCTCTGTAGCCGACAGCCTAGGGCTGAATGTTCAAAATGAACAGAAGGAACCAAGGTATCCCAAGGTCCCCTACCTAGAGTGCAATTGGAACGACAAAGATGTACATTAAAATTCCCCTTTATAATAACCTCAAAGTAAGAGGAACTCTCTTCTCCATATTGCTCCAGAAAACCCTCAAGTGCTGCAATATGTTTGCTATCATTTTCCCTACAAAAAGAATTATAAAAGTTAATTACCAACAGCGTGGGTCGCTTAGAGAAGGTTAATTCCACTGCTAACAAATAGGGGGAGGGACAAAGCAACAACTTCATCGTGCAAGCTAATTTAAGTGATATCCGGGTAAGCAGGCCTCCCTTTGCACGTCCTACAATCGAAGGGGAAGCAGCTTTATAAAAAGGGGTAAAACCGTCCAAGATAAATGAGTCAGACGTATCCCATGTTTCTTGTAATGTGACGATATGACAGGACCTTATTACTACGAGCCACAGCTCCTCATCTTTTTTAGCCCTTAGTCCAGCAATATTCCAGGATATAAATTACAGGTTCAACGGACCAGGTTGGGTGGGGACAGATTTTAAGGGAGTATTTATGACCTCCGTAGATAATGGATGGCATCCTATAGTTTCCCCGCCCTCCGTTGGGGCCAATTGTCAGTCAATACTATCTAAACCTCTCAGTGGGGCAAATCTATTTACAAGGGGAATAGCTGTGTTCACATTTGAGCATTGTAGTGACCTGGCTGATAGAAGACCAAAGTTTGTACTCTGGATGCTTTGACGCGGTACCCCTATAGGATAGAAAAAGTGAAGTGGGACAACCTTAATTCTGGTTTTAGAGTTTTGTCTATAATAACTATGAATGATGGCTTTTGAATGTGTCGGGTGCGTTAAATTGACCACAATGCAATCACCCCGTATCTTTCTTTATAGTGGATCCAACCCATTCCACTCTTCTGGCCATGATGACATGAGGTGATAAATGGTGACTGTTTTCTAACGAGTTGTCCAGCCAGTGGGTCACTTTATGTAGCAGATCTATTGTGGACTCCCTGGAACCCTGCTTAACTGGTAGGACACCAGTCAAAACGGCCACCAAGGGGGTTGCATCTGGGGGCAGATGTAGAATATCGCTTCTCCCTTTTATCTTTTGAGGGAGACGGGAGGAGTAAGGGCCCTACGAATTGGGCCGCAGGTTATTACGGGGGTCAATGTTGTGGACATCTAGCTGTCTCTCCGCAGGACTGCATCCGCACAGCCAACCTCCTCCTGTTTATTTTGTGATATTCCCAGGCTCCTGTGTGGTTGTGTACCCTCCTGTGGTAGATTTTTGTTTCCTTGCCCTAACTGCGAGCTACCTCTGGCATTCAAGGGCTGACAGCCACTTGTTGAGGGGGCTTAGGGTGCCGGTCCAGCCCGCGGTGTGGGCCTGCACTCCCAGTCACCTCCCCAGTCGCTGTTTCCAGATTGTTAAATAAGCGACGGGAATACAACTCAATGGACTGATGGAGCAATGCTTCTATCTTTGTAAGCCAGTAAATTGATGGGTGTCAAGAGTGACTTTAACATATCTTCCATTCTAGGTAACAAATTAGACACAATCTGAATAGAGACCACCTGGTCTATAATGACTGAACCAACAGCCTTCTTGGGTATCTGCACAGTTTTTCCCCTCCTCCTCTCTTCCTTTTAACCGGAGGCTCGGACAGAGATGTGACTTCATCTTGGTTACCATCCGCTCCATCAGGCAAATCAATAGCAGTAGCAGATATCATAGTGGGTACCATCTCGCCTGGGTCTTCCATTTGCAAAGAGTCAATAGGAGACAGTGAAATCTGAGGTTGATTAGTTATTTCCAGCGAGAGTCTCCTTTCGGTCAAGGAAAGTTCGTCCGACAAAATGTTTGCCACCCTGGCTAAAAAAGAGTCTAAAGTAGCTGCTGTGCTCCCCCTCCTGGCAAGCCCATGGTTTGCTTCCTCTTCCCCATTTCTTTTTATGCAACCGTGCTTTAGGGAGCTTTGCAGCTTGTTTTCATGAAATATCCGGGGGTTTAAGTTAACTTAAACGTCGTGACTTGCCAAATGGGTTATGGGGCTTGGAAAGACCTCCCCCACGGTCTTACACAGCGTGAAGCTGCACAGCTGACAGATTACACAGTGGGAACACAAAATGACTATGCTCAATACCTTAAAAATAAAAGTACCTTAAAAGAGGCCCCAGATCACAATGGTTCGAGGGGTGGCCCAGCCCAGTCTCTGCCGGGCGCAGACGGGCCCGCCCTTGGCCCGGGCTTTGCCCGGGTGTGCCTGCGCATGTCCGGCGCTGCGGGAGCCCCGAGCTGCTGAAATAGTGCCTCCGGGCTCGCAGGTGACGTGGCGGTGACGTGCCAGCAAGGCAGCCGCAAGGAGGACTGGGGGTTGCAGGCACCTGCCTCCCCCTGTAGCTATGACGGGCTCCCCAAGCAAGCATAAAGGACATTGGTTAAGACATTTAAAAGGTATGATTGCAGAATCGGTTTTGGGAAATCCTAACAGGTGCCAGGTCCAAGTTAGGGTTTAACTCATTTTGGATACAGTTTGAGGTTTGACAGAGAATTTGGCTTTTGGCTTTGAAGTTTTGTCATTTTAAACCAGTTCCAGCATCTTACAATAAGAAGCTGTGGCCATCCAGATGAGTTTGAACCTGGAAGTAGGTTGCTCATAAGTTGGGGTGAACCAGACACACAATCATGTTTGAGCTCAGTCCTGGAAAATGAGTCTTTAGGGTCAAGAGGTGAAGTGCTAACTATGGAAACAGGTCTGTTATCAAGTTCAGTCTGGAAGAGCCATCTGTGGCAGGGGAGCTTCAAAGGCCTTGCCTCTTTGTAATGCAACCCCCAGCCTCTCCTGCTATCAGGAGCAGGCCCCCTTCCTGTCTCCCCTCCTCTTCGGCGGGAAAAATTAGAGGAGCCCAGAAGGTGTGCTCACCTCTGCCAACCCCACCCCTCAGGTGGGGAGGCGAGGTGAAGCCCACTCTTCAGTGCCCACCATCGCCCACACTACCACAAATAGAGAGTAAGGTGCTATCTACTTTTACCTCTGTCACCTTTGGGGTTCCACTGGACTCTGTGCACACTATACCTCATTTTGGTATAGTGTATATAGAGCCAGCTTCCTACACCCGTGAGCCAAGCAGTTTTAAAAATGGGAACTATAATGCCTTTGGTGGGTGATCCTAATTAAATTCCCAAATTGTTCCCACATTTATCACTCTCACTTTCAATACATTGTGATGCATATCCTGTTTTGAGAGTGAATCTAGTGTTCCCAGAATCCTTTATTAAGCAGAATACCATGTGACTAAGGAGTACTGCCTCCCTCCCTCTCCCTACTCATTCAACTGCCACACACCATATATCATTTCAGTCAACACCACTTCAGATCCCTTCCAGCTCTTCTGCCAGCACTAACGCAGTGTGTTCTACAGAGCAGTGGCGATAGTCAGTACTTCCTCTTGAAAGGAGCTAGGGTTTAGCAGGTCTGTTCATTTGCAACTGCTTGGGAAATAAACTCAGATTAATTCCTTCTAATCTTCCTGGTTGTCCTATTAGTGAAGTAGGAAGATTTATAGATATTAGGCCAAGAGTCCCAAGGATCCCCAAATTGCTCCACAGACACTAAAATGTATATATGATCCCACAAAGCAATAAGTGGGAAAATGGGGTAAAGGGAAAACACAGACGTCTCATCAGGAAATCAACACTGCTCACCACAAGGGCATTTCTCTGTCAGGTGTGGAAGGAAACACCCAGTGTTCTTTGGAGGCAGCACATAATTATTAAACATTAGCAGAAAGAGATGGTATAGAAAATGGATATGTTAGCAAGATTAAAAGGGGTGTCTTGCTTACCGTTTACCAAAGTGAAGTTGGCAGTGACTAGTCCACTCACCATGTTAAAGGGCCCACTGCTATGCGATCAGAATTGTAACCCTGCCCTCATTCTTCGTGCACCATAAAAGATGGGGTGCTGGGGGGTACAGATAAAAGTTTCCGCAGGTATTTATTTTCAGCCACCTGCAAGTCGCCGACCTCCTTATAGCCCCATACCTCACTGCCCTACGTGGCCATTGGAATACATTCCTCGTTATAAACCTTCAGTAGTGGTTGTAATGGTTTACTCCCCAGTCTCCTTGCGAAATCCTTAGTCGCTCCTGTCGATCTAGACATGGTGTTTTTTTTGAGTATTCGCTGAGCTACCGATGAGCCTTTTTCGTCAAACAAAATGCCCAAATAAGGAAATGTAGCAACATTTGTCAGTTCTCCACCTTTGCATAAGAGCGTACGCTTGTCACGCTTTGTGTTGCCGGACGACATTATATGGGACTTTGAGAAATTAATGGAGAGGTCAAGTGAAACCATAAAATCAATAAAAGTGTTTACAAGTCTTTGCAGCCCCAATTGTGTCCTCGCAAGTAGAACTGCATCGTCTGCATATAAGAGAGCAGCGATGAGTTTACATCCTGCTCTAGGGATGTCTTTGCTAGCCGATGACAGGGCAGCCCCCAGATTGTTAATATATAAGGTAAACAAGACAAGGGGCCAAAATGCATCCTTGTCTCACCCCTTGCCTAACATCCCAGGATTCTGTAAGGGAACCATTATCATTGTATCTGGCCGAGGCAGTCAAATTTAAGTGGGACCAGTGCAGGAAAGCCACCGGATCGGCATCCATTCCTATCTCTAGTAGTAAGGGCCATAATTTTGACCTATTCACTTGGTCGAAAGCGGACGTTAAGTCCATGAAAGCCATGTACATGCGTCCCTTTTTAGCGAGTGTATATTTGCCGATGATCGTAAGTAGAATTATGCATTGGTCCACTGTCCCCATACCTTTTCTGAAACTGTATTGCAAGTCTGAAATTACATTACTTGCGTCTAACCATATTGTTAAGCGATCTAGAATCACCTTCCCCATGATTTTTGCGGCGAGTCTAATAATGAGATCGGGCAGTAAATGCAGGGTCATCCCTGGCGCCCTTTTTAAAAATGGGTAAATTAACCGTTGTGGACCATGAGGGCAGTGAGCCGCCTGTTGTTGCTGCGTTAAAAACCCTAGCTAGGATCTTTGCCCATGTCCCTGGGTCAGCCTTATAAAGATCCGCAGGGACCCCGTCTGGCCCAGGGGCTTTTTGTCCTGATGTATCCATGATGGCTTTCTGGACCTCAGCTACCCCAAAGCTTAGCGGAAGAGTCTCTATACTAGGTTCCCAGGGGGTAACATTGTTCTCCGGATTCACTCTTCTATAAATCTGCTCAAAATGACTAACCCATACATCAGCAGGGATGACACATTTTGTTCTCACAGAGTGTTGATCTAGAAAAAGGACTGTTTACAATTTTCCAGAATTTTGAACTGTTAGACAGAATACTAGCCTGATACAGATCGTGCCATGCCTGTTCCCGTATCTTGTCTTTCCTTAGTTTTATGGCCAATTTATAGGCTTTCCTACATGCCTTAATCTTTTCTTCATCCTTGGGTTTATGTTTTAGAGCACTCATAAAGCCTTATGCGATTTAGAGCAGTCTGCGTCAAACCATTTTCCCCCCTTAGAATCCCCTATCCTTCCTCTTCCCATTAGATTTCCTGCAATCCGCTTTACAAGGGTACCAAAAGCCCCTATTACCACACTTTCCTCAGCATGGTTATCAAGTCACAGGTTAATATCTTCTGCACCCTCCATGTATAGCTTATCTAAAAAGGCCCCCGCCATTATCTTCCCCCACCTGATTTTACGGGCCTGATCCGTTTGTTTAAAAATCCTATTTGATAGGCTCTTTCTCTCAGCCCCATGGAAGACCAGCTCCCCCATCATTTCTAAAATCAACGGGTTATGATCACTGTAACAGCTCCAAATGGGGTTTATTTTTAATATGGCGAGGAGCAGAGGAGCAAATACCATAATAAATTCTATAGTCGAGGAACAGCCTCTGCCAATAAAGGATGGAACTGACTCTGTCTCACCAGTATGTTCAAGACAATGTATATTGTTTATAGCAAGAGCGCTCTGTAGCCGACAGCCTAGGGCTGAATGTTCAAAATGAACAGAAGGAACCAAGGTATCCCAAGGTCCCCTACCTAGAGTGCAATTGGAACGACAAAGATGTACATTAAAATTCCCCTTTATAATAACCTCAATGTAAGAGGAACTCTCTTCTCCATATTGCTCCAGAAAACCCTCAAGTGCTGCAATATGTTTGCTATCATTTTCCTTACAAAAAGAATTATAAAAGTTAATTACCAACAGCGTGGGTCGCTTAGAGAAGGTTCATTCCACTGCTAACAAATAGGGGGAGGGACAAAGCAACAACTTCATCGTGCAAGCTAATTTAAGTGATATCCGGGTAAGCAGGCCTCCCTTTGCACGTCCTACAGTCGAAGGGGAAGCAGCTTTATAAAAAGGGGTAAAACCGTCCAAGATAAATGAGTCAGACGTATCCCATGTTTCTTGTAATGTGACGATATGACAGGACCTTATTACTACGAGCCACAGCTCCTCATCTTTTTTAGCCCTTAGTCCAGCAATATTCCAGGATATAAATTACAGGTTCAACGGACCAGGTTGGGTGGGGACAGATTTTAAGGGAGTATTTATGACCTCCGTAGATAATGGATGGCATCCTATAGTTTCCCCGCCCTCCGTTGGGGCCAATTGTCAGTCAATACTATCTAAACCTCTCAGTGGGGCAAATCTATTTACAAGGGGAATAGCTGTGTTCACATTTGAGCATTGTAGTGACCTGGCTGATAGAAGACCAAAGTTTGTACTCTGGATGCTTTGACGCGGTACCCCTATAGGATAGAAAAAGTGAAGTGGGACAACCTTAATTCCGGTTTTAGAGTTTTGTCTATAATAACTATGAATGATGGCTTTTGAATGTGTCGGGTGCGTTAAATTGACCACAATGCAATCACCCCCGTATCTTTCTTTATAGTGGATCCAACCCATTCCACTCTTCTGGCCATGATGACATGAGGTGATAAATGGTGACTGTTTACTAACGAGTTGTCCAGCCAGTGGGTCACTTTATGTAGCAGATCTATTGTGGACTCCCTGGAACCCTGCTTAACTGGTAGGACACCAGTCAAAACGGCCACCAAGGGGGTTGCATCTGGGGGCAGATGTAGAATATCGCTTCTCCCTTTTATCTTTTGAGGGAGACGGGAGGAGTAAGGGCCCTACGAATCGGGCCGCAGGTTATTACGGGGGTCAATGTTGTGGACATCTAGCTGTCTCTCCGCAGGACTGCATCCGCACAGCCAACCTCCTCCTGTTTATTTGGTGATATTCCCAGGCTCCTGTGTGGTTGTGTACCCTCCTGTGGTAGATTTTTGTTTCCTTGCCCTAACTGCGAGCTACCTCTGGCATTCAAGGGCTGACAGCCACTTGTTGAGGGGGCTTAGGGTGCCGGTCCAGCCCGCGGTGTGGGCCTGCACTCCCAGTCACCTCCCCAGTCGCTGTTTCCAGATTGTTAAATAAGCGACGGGAATACAACTCAATGGACTGATGGAGCAATGCTTCTATCTTTGTAAGCCGTAAATTGATGGGTGTCAAGAGTGACTTTAACATATCTTCCATTCTAGGTAACAAATTAGACACAATCTGAATAGAGACCACCTGGTCTATAATGACTGAACCAACAGCCTTCTTGGGTATCTGCACAGTTTTTCCCCTCCTCCTCTCTTTCCTTTTAACCGGAGGCTCGGACAGAGATGTGACTTCATCTTGGTTACCATCCGCTCCATCAGGCAAATCAATAGCAGTAGCAGATATCATAGTGGGTACCATCTCGCCTGGGTCTTCCATTTGCAAAGAGTCAATAGGAGACAATGAAATCTGAGGTTGATTAGTTATTTCCAGCGAGAGTCTCCTTTCGGTCAAGGAAAGTTCGTCCGACAAAACGTTTGCCACCCTGGCTAAAAAGAGTCTAAAGTAGCTGCTGTGCTCCCCTCCTGGCAAGCCCATGGTTTGCTTCCTCTTCCCCATTTCTTTTTATGCAACCGTGCTTTAGGGAGCTTTGCAGCTTGTTTTCATGAAATATCCGGGGTTTAAGTTAACTTAAACGTCGTGACTTGCCAAATGGGTTATGGGGCTTGGAAAGACCTCCCCACGGTCTTACACAGCGTGAAGCTGCACAGCTGACAGATTACACAGTGGGAACACAAAATGACTATGCTCAATACCTTAAAAATAAAAGTACCTTAAAAGAGGCCCCAGATCACAATGGTTCGAGGGGTGGCCCAGCCCAGTCTCTGCCGGGCGCAGACGGGCCCGCCCTTGGCCCGGGCTTTGCCCGGGTGTGCCTGCGCATGTCCGGCGCTGCGGGAGCCCCGAGCTGCTGAAATAGTTCCTCCGGGCTCGCAGGTGACGTGGCGGTGACGTGCCAGCAAGGCAGCCGCAAGGAGGACTGGGGGTTGCAGGCACCTGCCTCCCCCTGTAGCTATGACGGGCTCCCCAAGCAAGCATAAAGGACATTGGTTAAGACATTTAAAAGGTATGATTGCAGAATCGGTTTTGGGAAATCCTAACAGGTGCCAGGTCCAAGTTAGGGTTTAACTCATTTTGGATACAGTTTGAGGTTTGACAGAGAATTTGGCTTTTGGCTTTGAAGTTTTGTCATTTTAAACCAGTTCCTGCATCTTACAATAAGAAGCTGTGGCCATCCAGATGAGTTTGAACCTGGAAGTAGGTTGCTCATAAGTTGGGGTGAACCAGACACACAATCATGTTTGAGCTCAGTCCTGGAAAATGAGTCTTTAGGGTCAAGAGGTGAAGTGCTAACTATGGAAACGGGTCTGTTATCAAGTTCAGTCTGGAAGAGCCATCTGTGGCAGGGGAGCTTCAAAGGCCTTGCCTCCTTTGTAATGCAACCCCCAGCCTCTCCTGCTATCAGGAGCAGGCCCCCTTCCTGTCTCCCCTCCTCTTCGGCGGGAAGACAGGCGGGAAAAATTAGAGGAGCCCAGAAGGTGTGCTCACCTCTGCCAACCCCACCCCTCAGGTGGGGAGGCGAGGTGAAGCCCACTCTTTAGTGCCCACCATCGCCCACACTACCACAAATAGAGAGTAAGGTGCTATCTACTTTTACCTCTGTCACCTTTGGGGTTCCACTGGACTCTGTGCACACTATACCTCATTTTGGTATAGTGTATATAGAGCCAGCTTCCTACACCCGTGAGCCAAGCAGTTTTAAAAATGGGAACTATAATGCCTTTGGTGGGTGATCCTAATTAAATTCCCAAATTGTTCCCACATTTATCACTCTCACTTTCAATACATTGTGATGCATATCCTGTTTTGTGAGTGAATCTAGTGTTCCCAGAATCCTTTATTAAGCAGAATACCATGTGACTAAGGAGTACTGCCTCCCTCCCTCTCCCTACTCATTAAACTGCCACACACCATATATCATTTCAGTCAACACCACTTCAGATCCCTTCCAGCTCTTCTGCCAGCACTAACGCAGTGTGTTCTACAGAGCAGTGGCGATAGTCAGTACTTCTTCTTGAAAGGAGCTAGGGTTTAGCAGGTCTGTTCATTTGCAACTGCTTGGGAAATAAACTCAGATTAATTCCTTCTAATCTTCCTGGTTGTCCTATTAGTGAAGTAGGAAGATTTATAGATATTAGGCCAAGAGTCCCAAGGATCCCCAAATTGCTCCACAGACACTAAAATGTATATATGATCCCACAAAGCAATAAGTGGGAAAATGGGGTAAAGGGAAAACACAGACGTCTCATCAGGAAATCAACACTGCTCACCACAAGGGCATTTCTCTGTCAGGTGTGGAAGGAAACACCCAGTGTTCTTTTTAGGCAGCACATAATTATTAAACATTAGCAGAAAGAGATGGTATAGAAAATGGATATGTTAGCAAGATTAAAAGGGGTGTCTTGCTTACCGTTTACCAAAGTGAAGTTGGCAGTGACTAGTCCACTCACCAGTCAGGATGCTGAAGCTGAACTCCGGGATTCAAAGGCAAATCAAATGCTGAGCAGGTAACTATTCTCTGTAGGAAGAAAGAGAAAGCAAATACAACCCAAATAACAACCAGAGTAGGTAATTCAATAACAAAAGGGGAAAGCTGAGTGAGAACCCAAAAATAATAACTAACACTGTGTAGGGATCCTGAGCCAGATGGTGAACTAGCAAAAGCTACTACAACTGAGAAGTACTGCCAGACACTGATGAAATTATATCAGGATGCTTTGTGCCTACACTGCCTCTGGAAGTAATCCCTACTGCCTCAGAACTGCTCTACCTATGGGTACAGCTATACATTGAAGTCTGTCTCCTAGCTAACACTTCCTTTTTAGGTCTCACCTATGCAGCGCTTGCGCTGTCTCTTCAAGACATGCTGTATTCAGGATGTGGGCCTAAAGCTCCGCCCACTTTCTGCCCATCATTTAATTGGCTCCTGTCCCTGTCCTTTGTAAATGGTGGCTTTTCATTGGTCAATAGGCTTAGTAGTCCCCCCTTAGTACCGCCTTGTTTCTTCTTGTAACCTCCCATGAGGACACCCCATTACATGTGTTGTTACTCCTTAGGTTTTAATTACAGCCTCAAGGCACTATTTTCCTAAAAGGCTTCAGGCAAAACACACTTGGTCCTAAGCTATGCTGGCAGTGGTTACTTCACTCACTAGAACATCTCACATTTATATGAGACCATCTATAAATTTCCCTTAATCAGCTCCACACAGAGTACAACCTAATCGAAAATTAATGTAATAATTCTTTTGTCACATTTCAAAGCTACTAATTGTATATATGGACATAGCTATTTGAATGTACTCGAAGTACTGTCTTGCATGCAATGCATTATGGGTAGAGTGGATTTACCATATCTTCTGCAGGGTGCAGTACCATATGTGGCAAAAAGAGGTCCTCTTTTGGCCACATATGGTACTGAACCCTGCAACATGGCTAGGTAAAAAACATTGCCATTTGTTATGCCAATAACTCCAAATTTGTAGACATACAGTGCTGGTGCTTTGCTCACGAGGGACCTCTAGGAGCAGCTTGCTGTACTGCATCTAGACATGTAGTGCTGGTGCCTTGCTCACTAGGGACCTCTAAGAGCAGCTTGCGGTACTGCACCGAGACATGCAATGCTGTTGACTTGCTCACTAGTGACCTCTAGGAGCAGCTTGCGGTACTGCACCGAGACATGCTGTGCTGGTGCCTTGCTCACTAGGGACCTCTAGGAGCAGCTTGCGTTACTGCACCTAGACGCCTAGTGTTGGTGCCTTGCTCACTAGTGACCTCTAGGAACAGCTTGCTGTACTGCACCTAGACATGCAGTGCTGGTGCCTTGCTCACTAGGGACCTCTAGGAGCAGCTTGCGGTACTCCACCGAGACATGCAGTGCTGGTGCCTTGCTCACTAAGGAACTCTAGGACCGGCTTGCGGTACTGCACTGAGACATACAATGCTGGTTCTTGGCTCACTGAAAGTATGAGCTATTGGCGTTGCATTATTATTTGCAACCCCAGTACCTCAAACTATCAGTAATGTGAGACTTATTGCATTGCAAAAGCTTGTTCTCCATAGTCTCCATGATCTTCCAGGTCTAAATGAAAACGTGGAATGGATAATTTTTAATGGAACATGTGAATTCCTGCACCTACGAAGATAGAAGTGGTGTGTGTGTGTAGTTTGCCCTAAGAGCTGTTTGATCTGAATTCTGACAGTACAACACCACCAAAAACTTCCCCTTTTAGGATTCCTTTTCGGATTATGAGGACCACTAGATGAATGTAGTTGTAATTGTATTTATATAGTGCTTACTACCCCTGATGATTATAAAGCTACAAGTGGTTCCGTTGGGTAAGTACCACGGGGTACTGGTTCAGAACCTGATTATTTCTTTCACAATCAATAGTGATTTAGTACTAGACTTTTATAAATGTACCACACCTCTGTAAGTTTTTATAAAAAATATATATATTTAATAAATTATTTGTTTTGTTTCTCTATTTTTCTCGCTAATTGTGTAAACAATTTTATACAAAAAGATAATACCAATGGGAGCTGTCTGACAAAGAAAACACAATAACAAATACACAGACAATTCAATGGGTGACTGTGGTGACATATAGTGCAAATGGGTGACCTTTCAAATTCATACAATAAAAAAGATAATAACATAAATTCTCCATCCTTTTCAGGTCTTTCACTGTAGCTAGTCCTATTTTTTAAAATAATTGCTATAGTAAGCCAGGACATGAGATGGTTGTACGTCGACGTTTTGACCCTGTATATATATGTGTTTATAGATGCATCAAGTAGGGTCTTCTTTAGGGACAAAAGAAGGAAGTGCGACAGCCCTTGGAGGTTGTGAATTCACAAAATTAAATCTTTTAACTCCTCCGAAGCCCGGCCTCTAAGGACTGAATACTACTAACATTTTGAACCCACTACCCCCTGGAGGCCGACGAGCACATCCAGCTAAAGTTTGAAAAGCTGGTTCATTGATGATCCTTGAATAAGAACTCCTTCCGGGCTTGTGAATTCCCAACCACCAAGGACTGTCGCACTTCCTTCTTTTGTCCTGAAGAAGACCCTACTTGATGTATCTACAAATAATATATATATATATATATATATATATATATATATATATATATATATATATATATATATTCACTGAAAAAACCATAGGTTTTAGGGACAGTTATAGTTAGTTGGACATTGCACTCGTACAAAACCCCTGAAATTCCCCCGTTATAGTTATTTCAGCTAACTATAACTCGCGCCCCCGCAATGCACTGCTGATGACGTCACATATTACATCACTCATGACATGGTCAGTGACATCACTGATGACATCACTGATAAGGTTTTTTAAATGCTAATTTCTAACTATAACGTGGCTGAAACCTATGGTTTTTTCAGTGAATTTCAAAGGTTTTTTAAATGCTAATTCCTAACTATAACATGTCTGAAACCTATGGTTTTTTTCAGTGAATTTCAAAGGTTTTGTAAATGACAATTTTTAAATGTATTAATTGTTATATTTATTTTTTTGATACTGATTTACTACATTTTTTTAAACTATTTATTTTTAGATATTTTATTTTTAAATTACATTGTAATTACATTATACATTACATTACAAAATATACTTTCTCAGAATGAATTACTTTAGTTTAAATACTTTGCAAATAGG
Source organism: Calotriton arnoldi (assembly GCA_963921515.1). Classification (NCBI taxonomy): domain Eukaryota; kingdom Metazoa; phylum Chordata; class Amphibia; order Caudata; family Salamandridae; genus Calotriton; species Calotriton arnoldi. The sequence continues at coordinate 2,267,510 of CAWUFW010001384.1, forward strand.
CAATAGACTTTTAAGTACAGTAGTTACCGTTGTTGCAATGGGCAACACAATTTCAAACACAATGCAACATTGAGTTCAATGTGAATTTCTAGTTAAATGCAATTAGTTACTTTATGGATTACTTTTCTAACCACAGGACTGGATCCTAGATTCAGTCCTGCGACATCTCCTGTAAACAGTTGAGTAAAAGCGTTTTGGTTACAGTAGTGATTTTTAAGGAATATTATTGTATTTTAAAAGTGGGCACTTGGAAACTTTTTCACATAGAATCACCAATGTTATCCTATGGGAGGAAATTCACTTAGCAGGTAAGTAGTGTTATCGTTACTTTTTCTTACTCAGTGGTGGATCCTGGATCCAGCACTGGTGCATCTCCTGTAAACAGTTGAAAGAATGCGTTTAAGTCATACAGGCGATTTTTAGGAATATTTGTAGTTTGTGAAAATCGACACTTTGAAACTTTTCTGCTGAAAACCAGACAATGGATTCCTATGGAAGGAAATACAAGTTACTGGTAAGTACGGTTAGAATTACTTTTCAGGGTCAGTGCTGGGCTAAAAGATGCAGCACTGGGTTCTCTCCTGATAACAGGTGAGTAAATCGGAATTCGTAGTTCGGCTGATTTTAGAGGAATATTTGCACAATGGTGAAGGAAGGGGGTGGGGCCTGAGGTGACATGTCTGCAAACACGCCCTGTGGCGCGTTTTAAGTTGGAGAATTAATTCCTCCTCAATCCCGAGGATCCCTAGGGGCCAACTAGCCCACCAGATACCTCCAGTATGCGCCAGAGAGCTGCGTTGCAGAGAGGTGTTCAGAGGCCACGCCCCTTTTTGCACCTCACTGATCACATCATCGAGTGATTGTGTTTCTGTAAAGTTTAAATATATTATATATATATATATATATATATATATGCTAAGGTGTTATTGAAGAATGAGTGGGTGTATAAGTGTCTGAATAGATGATTTAGTAGGTGCGTGACTGACTGTATAAGTGAGTGATTAAACGTGTCTTACTGAATGCATGGGTTAGTGACTAAACTGTGTGAATGTCTGTATCAGTCTGTCAGTTGGTGTGTAAGCGCCTGCATGGGTTGGTGAGTAGCTACATGAGTGTCTATATGGGTTATTCATTGGTTGTCTGAGTATCTGTATGGGTGCCTGAGTGTCTGTGTGGGGGGTGTGTGACTCTGTGCATAGATGTGAGTGGGTGATTCACTGGGTGTATGGGTTTAAGCGTGCATCAGTGAAGGGCTGTATGGGTGGGTGAGTGTGTATGGGTGTGTTAGTGAGTGAATGAATGTCTCAGTGGTACATGTGTGAGTAACTACATATGTGAAAGGCAGTATATGTGAGTGTTGGAGTATATAATGACTATATGTGAGAGTGAGTGATTGATTGTGAGAGTGGCTGTATAGATGAGTGTGTGCTTGTATCAGTGATTGTATACGAGAGTAAGTATGTGTTAGTATCTGTATGAATAAGTGAGGTGGTGTGTGTATAACTGTATAGGTGAGTAAATGGGAGTGTGTTTGATTCTCTGCATGACTGACTAGATGTGTGAGAAACTCTATGGATGAGTGGCGGTGTGTGAGTGTCTGTATAGGTGTACGAGTGCAAATGATAGTGCTGTATTGATGAGTGACTGCATGTATGAGTGACTGTATGGGTGAATGAGTGGATGTGTATGTAGACCTAGGAATCAGTGGTGGGTATGTAGTAACTGGTATTGGTGTGTCTATGGTTTCGAAAATGGTAGTTTGTATTTTAGAGTGGGTATATGAAAGGTTATATTAGGGTGTAAGAAGGTGCATCAGATTATCATGTGGATGATGTCATCAGTGATGTCATCAGTGATGCCATTTGAGATGTCATCAGTGATGTCATCAGTGATGTCACTGATCATGTCATGAATGATTTAATATGTGACGTCATCAGCAGTGCATTGCGGGGGCGCGAGTTATAGTTAGCTTAACTAACTATAACAGCTGAATTTCTCTGGTTTTGTACGAGTGAAATGTCAATCTAACTATAACGTCCCTGAAACCTGTGGTTTTTTCAGTGAATTTCAAAGGTTTTTTAGATGCTAATTTCTAACTATAACGTCCCTGAAACCTATGGTTTTTTCAGTGAATTTCAAAGGTTTTTTTAAATGCTAATTTCTAACTATAACATCCCTGAAACCTTTTGTTTTTTCAGTGAATTTCTAAGGATTTTTAAATGCTAATTTCTAACTATGCCTACAGAGGTAGGACATGTGCAGAAAGGGGAAGAAAGACGCAGAAAGAAGCAAGAGAAATGCAGAATCAGGCAACATAAGTCCAGAAAGACGAAGAAAAGTGCAGAAAGAAGCAGGAGATATGCAGAAAGAACCAACAGAGGTGCAGAAAGAGGCCTTGTTGCAAAGTCATCCTGTGCCCCCAACTTTTTGCTAACTGGTAGTGGTGGTAACTGACTCTGACTAACCAGGCCCGGTGCCAGTGCTATGGTGAAAGACACTTAGAATACAGTGAAAACACCTACATACACTAGGGTACACTATGGGTTGGGGTACCCCTGTGATTGGCATGACCTCCCCTGTAAGGCCCTAGTACATAATAGGGCAGGGGGATTAAAACTACCTCTAAGTCAGAGGTGCAGAAAGAGGCAAGAGAAGTGCAGAAAGAAGCAACAGAGGTGTAGAAAGAAGCAAGAAAAGTGCAGAAAGAGGCAAGTGAGGTGCAGAAATAAGCAAGAGCAGTGCAGAAAGAACCAACAGAGGTGCAAAAAGATGCAAGAGGGGTGCAGAAAGAGGTAGGAGAGGTGCACAAAGAGGCAAGAGAGGTACAGAAAGAGACAGGAGGGTACAGAAAGAGACAGGAGGGGTATAGAAAGAAGGAAGAGTAGTACAGAAAGAGGCAAGAGAATTACTGAAAGAAGTAACAGAGGTATAGAAAAAAGCAAGAGAAGTACAGAAAGAGGCAAGTGAGGTGCAGAAAGAAGCAAGAACAGTGCAGAAAGAACCAACAGAGGTGCAAAAAGAGGCAAGAGGGGTAAATTAAAAGGCAGGAGAGGTGCAGAAAGAGGCAAGACAGGTACAGAAAGAGGCAGGAGGGGTGCAAGTGCTGCAGAGAGGTGCTGGGTGGGTGAGGGCTCGGAGTGCTTCGGAGCCGGAGAGGTGCTGGGTGGGTGAGGGCTCGAAGTGCTTCGGAGCCAGAGAGGTGCTGGTTGGGTGAGGACTTGGAGTGCTACTGAGCCGGAGAGGTGCTGGGTGGGTGAGGGCTCGGAGTGCTGTAGCGCCAGAGAGGTGCTGAGGGGTGAGGGCTCGGAGTGCTGCAGAGAGATGGTGAGGGCTCGGAGTGCTGCAGAGTGGTGTTGAGGGGTGAGGGCTCGGAGTGCTGCATAGAGTTGATGAGGGGTGAGGGCTTGGAGTGCTGCAGAGAGATGCTGAGGGGTGAGGGCTCGGAGTGCTGCAGAGAGGTGCTGGGTGGGTGAGGGCTCGGAGTGCTGCAGAGAGGTGCTGAGTCGGTGAGAGCTTAGAGTGCTGCGATGGCAGAGAGGTGCTGGGTGGGTGAGGGCTCAGAGTGCTTCGGAGCCAGAGAGGTGCTGGGTGGGTGAGGGCTCAGAGTGCTGCAGAGCCGGAGAGGTGCTGGGTGGGTGAGGGCTCGGAGTGCTTCGGAGCCAGAGAGGTGCTGGGTGGGTGAGGGCTCGGAGTGCTGCAGAGCCGGAGAGGTGCTGGGTGGGTGAGGGCTCAGAGTGCTGCAGCGCCAGAGAGGTGCCGAGGGCTCGGAGTGCTGCAGAGAGGTGGTGAGGGCTGGCAGTGCTGCAGAGAGGTTTTGAGGGGTGAGGGCTCAGAGTGCTGCATAGAGCTGATGAGGGGTGAATGCTCGGAGTGCTACAGAGAGGTGCTGAGGGGTGAGGGCTCGGAGTGCTGTAGAGAGGTGCTGGGTGGGTGAGGGCTCGGAGTGCTGCAGAGAGGTGCTGAGTCGGTGAGAGCTGGGAGTGCTTCGGAGCCAGAGAGGTGCTGGGTGGGTGAGGGCTCGGAGTGCTGCAGAGCCAGAGAGGTGCTGGGTGGGTGAGGGCTCGGAGTGCTGCAGAGAGGTGTTGAGGGGTGAGGGCTCGGAGTGCTGCAGAGAGGTGCTGGGTGGGTGAAGGCTCGGAGTGCTGCAGAGAGGTGCTGAGTCAGTGAGAGCTGGGAGTGCTTCGGAGCCAGAGAGGTGCTGGGTGGGTGAGGGCTCGGAGTGCTGCAGAGCGAGAGAGGTGCTGGGTGGGTGAGGGCTCGGAGTGCTGCAGAGAGGTGTTGAGGGGTGAGGGCTTGAAGTGCTGCAGAGATGTGCTGAGTCTGTGAGAGCTCGGAGTGCTGCGATGCCAGAGAGGTGCTGGGTGGGTGAAGGCTCGGAGTGCTGCAGAGCCGGAGAGGTGCTGGGTGGGTGAGGCTCGGAGTGCTGCAGCGCCAGAGAGGTGCTGAGGGGTGAGGGCTCGGAGTGCTGCAGAGAGGTGGAGAGGGCTCGGAGTGCTGCAGGGAGGTGTTGAGGGGTGAGGGCTTGGAGTGCTGCAGAGAGGTGCTGAGGGATGAGGGCTCGGAGTGCTGCAGAGAGGTGCTGGGTGGATGAGGGCTCGGAGTGCTGCAGAGAGGTGCTGAGTCGGTGAGAGCTTGGAGTGCTGCGATGCCAGAGAGGTGCTGGGTGGGTGAGGGCTCGGAGTGCTGCAGAGAGGTGTTGAGGGGTGAGGGCTCGGAGTGCTGCAGAGAGGTGCTGGGTGGGTGAAGGCTCGGAGTGCTGCAGAGAGGTGCTGAGTCAGTGAGAGCTGGGAGTGCTTCGGAGCCAGAGAGGTGCTGGGTGGGTGAGGGCTCGGAGTGCTGCAGAGCGAGAGAGGTGCTGGGTGGGTGAGGGCTCGGAGTGCTGCAGAGAGGTGTTGAGGGGTGAGGGCTTGAAGTGCTGCAGAGATGTGCTGAGTCTGTGAGAGCTCGGAGTGCTGCGATGCCAGAGAGGTGCTGGGTGGGTGAAGGCTCGGAGTGCTGCAGAGCCGGAGAGGTGCTGGGTGGGTGAGGCTCGGAGTGCTGCAGCGCCAGAGAGGTGCTGAGGGGTGAGGGGCTCGGAGTGCTGCAGAGAGGTGGAGAGGGCTCGGAGTGCTGCAGGGAGGTGTTGAGGGGTGAGGGCTTGGAGTGCTGCAGAGAGGTGCTGAGGGATGAGGGCTCGGAGTGCTGCAGAGAGGTGCTGGGTGGATGAGGGCTCGGAGTGCTGCAGAGAGGTGCTGAGTCGGTGAGAGCTTGGAGTGCTGCGATGCCAGAGAGGTGCTGGGTGGGTGAGGGCTCGGAGTGCTTCGGAGCCAGAGAGGTGCTGGGTGGGTGAGGGCTTGGAGTGCTGCAGAGCCAGAGAGGTACTGGGTGGGTGAGGGCTCGGAGTGCTTTGGAGCGAGAGAGGTGCTGGGTGGGTGAGGGCTCGGAGTGCTGCAGAGCCGGAGAGGTGCTGGATGGGTAAGGGCTCGGTGTGCTGCAGCGCCAGAGAGGTGCTGAGGAGTGAGGGCTCGGAGTGCTGCAGAGAGGTGGTGAGGGCTCGGAGTGCTGCAGAGAGGTGCTGAGGGGTGAGGGCTCGGAGTACTGTAGATAGGTGCTGAGTGGTGAGGGCTGAGAGTGCTGCAGAGAGGTGCTGAGGGGTGAGGGCTCGGAGTGCTGCAGAGAGGTGGTGAGGGCTCGGAGTGCTGCAGAGAGGTGTTGAGGGGTGAGGGCTCGGAGTGCTGCATAGAGCTGATGAGGGGTGAGGGCTCGGAGTGCTGCAGAGAGGTGCTGGGTGTGTGAGGGCTCGGAGTGCTGCAGAGAGGTGCTGGGTGGGTGAGGGCTCGGAATGCTGCAGAGCTGGTGCCGCTGTGCCTGTATTGATGTCTGAGATGATGAATTCTCAGAGACTGGCACATATACTATTTGTCTAATGGCTGTGCAATTAAATCCCCTGTAAATGACCCACACCTCATTTCTTCCTAATCTATGGAATTTTGATTGAATTAGTCATCTCTAATTGAAAATACTGCTCTTTAATGTCTGCATTGCAGTTCATTGCTGGCGTGCTTTTAATGAGACGGCCCCTGACCCGCAGAATTCAGGCTGGCTTCGACTTTTAACGCACACGGTTTTCCCCGATTGACTCACAGAGAAGGGGTGAAAACGTAAACAATGCAGAACACGAGCTTCACATGACCTGAGCTGTCACAAACCAGGGCAGGCATTGTGTCCAAGATCACACAGAGTGCCTTAGTTCGCGCCCTTTGTGTGCCGTGTTTGTGACACGAAACTGCAAGTGTCTACATATTTAGACAAGCCTTCTTTCCTAGTCACATTTGAAATGCAACATACATATAGTGTGCGACGCCCGCATGTGCTTGTAGTGTATGTGTGTGCACTGAACAAAAATGTGCGGCGCGCATTTTGTATGTGTGTGGGGTAAGTGGATTTGGTGTGTGTGTGTAGATTGTGTGAGATGTGTGTCTCGGTGTGTGATAGGAGTGCCGTGTGCACCGTAGTTTGTGTGTGCGTATTGCTGTGTGCTTGTTGTTCTCCATATGTTCGCTTGAGTCTCTTTCTGACACTCTATGCTGCACAAAAACACGCTATTCTGTGGGGGCCGGCAAATAGCTGTCTGAGGTTGAAATTACCGACTCTCTCCCTCTCACACACACACACTGCGCCCTGCAGAGGACACATCGTCAACACAAAGAGTAAAAAATGCAACATAACAAACCACAGGCAGAAGGCAGAAAATGCCAGGCGGACCATGGGAGGGCTGGGACTGGAAGCAACAATTACTGAGCACAGACCGGACTCCCCGCCGGCCACAGGCACCGTTCACAACCTTGGAAGGAGTGCACACTCACCCAGAGTGCTAAGGGCGTGTAATAATATCCCAGGATATTTGGAGCAGGAACACTTTGTGTCTTTTTTTAAATAGCATGCCCTGCTACCAGATTAAGTTACAGTGCGGAATGGGAAGTACAACGTCGAAAATTAACTTTTCGGCTCCTATTTTGCTTCTGCTGTAAAACAAATGCCTGTTATTATTGTATGTGTGTTGGTGTGATCTGTGATGCACCTGTTACCAGTCACGGGGGCGTCGGACAGCGGGATCTTACCTCTCACTGCACGGAGTTCAGCACACCCACGTATGTTCCAGGACAATTATCTGCCGGGACTGGCCTCTCTCCTGCCCCCCAAACTAATCCTCTGGGCTCTGGCCGAAAACAGGCCCCTCCATTGCAAGTTAGGAAAAATAAGCATATCCGCCTCTGCTGCCCCCGCGCAGCTCCTCTCCTCACTGAAGCCGGCAGACAGCGCCCGCGGCAGCCAGTGGCAGAGGGGAGCGGTGGCCACGAGTCTGCACTCCCGCCTCTGCCCGTGAACAGCAGCCGCCGCTGCCGGGGCCCTTCTGCTAAATACAGGCAAATCCCCGCGATCAGCACTTTCTCTACGCTGCTCTTCAGGGTCTCTGTGCTTGCAAGGCCCACCCTCTTCTTCGCAGCAGCAAACTAACCCCAACTGCTGCTGTTGGTGGCAGTTACATTGATTTTCACTTGATGCGAGGCACAAGATGGCTGCTAACACTTCCTGGTTTGAAGTGTTAGCAGCCAGTCAGAGGCAAGCTCGTGCTCGGGAGTTAGGCTCCGCCCAGATATATATATATTTTTTTCCTTTAATATCTCAAAAACTACTGAACGGATTTACACCATTTAAACAAAGGCGTGCTTTCTGGACCAAGACCTTTCTCCCTGGCAAATGTGGTGTAATTCCGTTCAGCAGTTTGACCTGTAGCCTTGTCTAAAGATTCCTATGGAAATTGCATGGAGAAAACACGTTTTGGGACCCCCCTTTTTTCTCAGCCCCCCCTTGACGAATCACCCCCAAACATACATACATACATATATATATATATATATATATATATATATTCGAAACGTCGACGTACAACCATCTCATGTCCTGGCTCACTATAGCAATTATTTAAAAAAATTGGACTAGCTAAAGTGAAAGACCTGAAAAGGACGGAGAATTTATGTTATTGTCTTGTTTATTTTTTTGAATTTGAAAGGTCACCCATTTGCACTATATTTCACCACAGTCACCCATTGAATTATCCGTCTATTTGTTATTGTGTTTTCTTTGTCAGACAGCCCCCATTGGTATTACCTTTTTGTATAAAATTGTTTACACAATTAGTGAGAAAAATAGAGGAACAAAACAAATAATTTAATAAATATATATATTTTTGAAAAAAACTTAGAGGTGTGGTACATTTATAAAAGTCTAGTACTAAATCACTATTGATTGTGAAAGAAATAATCAGGTTCTGAACCAGTACCCCGTGGTACTTACCCAACAAAACCACTTGTAGCTTTATAACTATTAACCCAGCTTCCGAGGGATACAGGGTGACCCAATTGATCTTAATGATAATACCCCTGATGAGGCATCTAAGCGATTTTTGGTGAGTAGCATGCTACTCCAGAACCCAAAACTATTAGTGGTGGATTAGTATATAGAAATATGAGTTCATTTAAGCGGTGGGCATGTGAATCTGTGAGTTGGAGTGAATAGGATATGGAGGGATAGAAGAGGGAAAGTCGAGAAAATTTTATTTGGGAGATCATAGTAGTAAGATGAGGTTTGGGATGAGTAAATAGAGATATGGAGGAGAGAAAACTCTCTAGAAAAGCATTAGTGAAATCATAGTAGTAAATTATATTTGGGGTGAGCCAGGAGGGAAGAGTAGAAATGGTTATTTTGGAGATCATTGTAGTAGAATGAGGTTTGGGATGAGGATATATTGAGAGAGGCTTAGGGCGAGACAGAGTGGTGCATTGGAGAGAGTGAAAGTTTTTGTTTTCTACAGTAGGAGTAAAGAAATTCATTTATAGATACATGACTACATAGAAAGGATAAAAATTGCAACACAAAAAGATGATGGACAGAATACTGAACATTGTCAAATATTCACCACCAATCACAGATCTGGGCCTAAATCCATTGTTGTTTTGCTTGCCTCGCCATACCACTTTGGACTCAGCCATATGCAAATCAGTCTTGACCCTGCTCCCAATGGGAACAGTCAGGCCCGAACTGTCAGGCCAGGTCTTCAATAGACCGGAAAACAAGCATCCTGGGACCAGTTTCAAGGTATCACCTCTCATCAGTCAGGCTAGCTTGAATCCGGTGGAGTAGCGAGCGCAGGACCCATGTCTGGACATACCCATCCCACCTAGGGCGAAAATTGCAACACAAAAAGATGGTGGACGGAATGCTAAACAGTGCTAAACATTCACCCCCAGACACAGATGTGATGAGAGTAACTTGACAGCCACTGGCCGAACCAACTCCAAGATTTGAAAGGGACCGAATTTGGGATGGGAACCTGGATGTCTTTTTAAAAACACTTTCTTGTCTGCAATGAAATCTGTTATCTTGATGAGGCTAATTGGGCTTACCAGAGTGGAAAAATTATAGATGGGTGGTCTCTAAAAATTGGCTAAACCCACAAATTGTTTGATCAGTTTGACATTCAGTCGGTAGGGACATGATAAACCAGCCTTTATCTTGGACATGACCATGCTAATTCCTTGAATAGCTGAATGGTAGCCTAGGAAAGTGATCTCAGTGAATTAAAAAACACGCTTCTTTGCTTTTGCGAAGAGGGGATGTTGGTAGAGTCCAGAGGGGACTCCTCGTACATGTTTCTAATGTTGTTGTGGGTTTGAATAGATGAGAATATTGTTGAGCTATACTTCTATAGCTGTATCTAGAAGACCTGTAAGCATGAACTTCGAGAAGTGCTGGAAAGCAGCAGGGGCATGCAAGCCTCAAGGTATCACTAAGTTCTTATAATTACCTTCCATTTATTGGTAGCTCCTTCTCACCCCCCCCCACACCCTGATCCGAACCAAATTGGAAACTGCCCTCAAATCAAATTCGGAAAGATTTTGATGATTTAATTTGGTAATAAAGTACAGAGATGAGTGTGGCAGTGTGGAGGTGGGAGGGGTTGGTTACAAATGGCGATAGCATTTAATTCTTGATAATCATCATTCACCATTGAATTTTGGGTGGAAAAGATGGTGACTCCTAATGGTGAAGTGGAATTTCAAGTAAAACACTTCTGGAAATGTTCCTGCAATACTGTCTTAATGCTTTATCTTCCTGTACTGTCACTGGAGGTATTTTTTCACCAGAAATCGTATCTGGAACTAATTTAATGGCAATCATATTCTCTATGGGATGGCAGAACTTCTGCTCCCTTCTTACTGAACACCTCTTGGAATTCTTTATATACCTCTGGGATAGCCACCTCAGTTGGATGAGTTTCAGAGTATTGGGAGCGCTTGGGGGGAGGGGGGGAGTGAAGGGGCTGAGGTCATGCTGTGTGCAGAGCCAAACAATTCAATTCTCAGTAACACAAAGATAACAGTATTCTTTGCAGTATGTGGGTGTCCGCTTAATTGATGGGTGTTGACATTTAATATCTGGATAATCCATTCAAAAACGATTTGCACAATTCTGGAGCATCAGTTACATCAAAGCATATTGTCTCTAAAGTCCATTTATGGTTATCATCAGAGGCAACATTTCTTTATGTACTCAACCAGAAGTTAAAGGGTCCCATCAGTGCCCTTGATTTCTTCTGGAACATTCTGTTCGTGGCATGTGTAGCTTACACAAACATGATCTGCATACTCCTGCCATGTAGTGTCTAGTTTCGAGTCATGCGGTATAGTCACTCCTATGACTGGCAATGCGCATCGGCATTAGCTCCATTGTTAGATTGTTTTCTTCCTCTTGTCAGGGTCGGATGTGCATCGCCGGGGCACTGAGTCATTGTCGCTTGGCGTTCATTGTCGCCTCTCGAGTCTTTGCTCCGGGGAGCTAGAGACAATTGCGATTACCATTGTCTCTGTTGTGGTGCTTCCATCGGATCCACGTCTTGGTCTTCGTCAATGCCCCCGTTCGGAGCCTCGCCCCTCTCGGGCCTGTTCCATCTCATTTCGGCCTCGAGAATGCACACAGCGTGATGGAAAAAACAGCCTTTTGTTACTGTCCACAGTGCCACTCGAAGTACTCGTGGACAAATCAACACTCAGTCTGCAACCTCTGCTTTTTGCCGGAGCATGACAAGACCTCCTGCTCCACCAGCTAAAAGCGTTGATATCGTCGCATGCTTGACGCGCCATGGAACAGCAGCGAGATGAGTTAACCTCCGACATCCTGGGTGGGGCGTAGAAGGATAGGCGGATGTTGCCGAACATGCGGCCACCTTCAGCCCGGATTTGCGTTCGGACTCCGAGGCAGCAGATCCACACTGGGCCAAAGTCAGAAGACATCAACAGTAAGTACAGCTCCTAGCACTCACCGTCAGGTCACTCACTGTCCCTCCGGCGGTCAGGCATCAAGCCTGCCAGTCCGCCACTGCATCCCAGCCATGGCTGGTTTCACCCTACGACTTCAGAGATTACATCGACTCCATCCCCAACGCAGAGCCAGCCACTCAAGACCCGGCCCTCTTTGGTGCTAACATCTCTCTCAGCGCCCTTTGGACCCTCAGGACTCTTTGGAGCTAAAACAACGGTCGGCGTTGAAACTGGCTTCAAAGCTGAATCAGCCTTCGGTGCCCAGTCGATCATCCATGACAGATGATGAGGATCAGGAACTGTCAATTCTACAATGGCTCCAGGAGGAGTTGGACACTCGACAAAAGAAACTGTTTATTCAACCGTGTACGAAGGGGGAATTACAGCAAAACCACCACGATGGAAGAGGAAGCTTAACTTCGAGGATGAGCTTGCATTGGAGCTTGCATTGGAGCCTCCGCCACCACCCAAGCTGAAGAAGCATCAAGATAGGGGCACAAGTCCACAGACCTCAGGACCTGCTGTGTCTTCTCCTCGTCCTCCTCCTCCCCCTGCCCCTCCACTGCAACTTCAACACCTCCTTCTCCTCCACCACAACATGGGCCTCCAACGCCTATTCTCTGGAGTGCTCACCACAGTCATCCTACTGGGAGGGGAGTCCTCTACATCCTAGGGACCCTTGTAATGCCCCACATAACCCAGAGCCCCTTGATGATCCCTGGGATGATTATGGAGTTGTTCACCCAGGTGACAACGACTCCGACCTGTACCTTGCCAAGCCTTCCCCTCCTGATGATACCACCTTTTATCATGAGGTTATTCACAGCACGGCCACCTTCCACAAAGCAGACCTTTACACCATTGCAGAGGAGGAGGACTTCCTGGTAGAAACGCACTCCCACACCCAGCGTTCTACACATTACCTTTGCATGCTTAAGGGGATGTTAAAATCCACACAGGATATCTTTAAGGACCCAGTCAAGGCTAGAGGGATCATGCTGAGGATTGATAAAAAATACAAACACTTCCCCTCTGACCCGCCTTACATTACAGGTCAGCTCCCACCAGACTCCTAGGTTGTACATACCGCTCGTAAATGGGCAAATGCACAGGGTACTGGAGATGCCACATAGCCAAACGAAGAGAGAGCAAAAAGATTGACGCGTTGGGGAAAAGGGTGTTCATGCAGTCCACCACCCACTAGGACATTGCCAACTCAGTTGGCTTACTCTCTAGATACGACCAAGCCCAGTGAGATGAAATGGGAGACCTGACCCAACACCTCTCCGATCAGTACAGGCAACAAGCTCAGGAGCTTGTAGCAGAGGGACAGATAATCCATAACACAACCATGAGCTGTGCTCTGGATGCATTTGACACTGCCACCAGGGATATTAACTCCACCATCCTGATCTGCCATTACGCCTGGCTCCATGTCTCTGGTTTTAAGCCAGAAGTCCAGCAGCATCTGACCAACATGTGTAGGAAGCTGGCTCTGTATATACTATACCAAAGAAAGGTGCAGTGTTCACAGAGTCCAGTGGAACCCCAGAGGTAGGCAGAGGTAAAAGTAGATAATACCTTACTCTCTATTTGTGGTAGTGTGGGCGAGCAGTAAGCCTTTATCAGAGGGTAGTGTTAAGCATTTATTGTACAAACTAAGGCAATAAATGATGGCACACACTCAAAGACTGAACTTAGACCAATTTGTTTGTATAAAAATATTATTTAGTTATTTTATTTCTAGAACCAAACCGGGCCTGGTGCAGGTAAGTGAAATAATACTTTGCAAGATCTATGCAGTGAATTACAATTGAATGCAGGTTCAAATGCAGTTGATTGATTTACAAGTAAGTCAATAATCAAAATTACTTTTCAGTTACTTTGTAGATTACAGTACACATTACTTCTTGGATTACTTTTTAAGTTACTTTTGCTAATCAGTGTGATGTGCCTAGATATTACACTGTGACATTTCCTAGACAAAAGGTAAGTTATTCAGTTTTTGTATATTTGCAGTTTTTCAAGGTTTCATACAAACCAACTCCACACTTAGAAGAATTTTCAAAGAAAAGCAGTCAATGCAATCCAATAGGAGGAAGTGAAGTTATCGGTTTGGAGGTAGGAACTTGGTTGTGGGAGTTTGGTTTCTGGGGTTAGAACCAGGGTTCCCCCAGGGTCGAGGATGCACTCTCAAAGCACCCTCAGCGGCACTAGGACCACCGGGTGCAGGGTGCTGAGGCCCAATGTTATCCAGTGGCGGCTAGGGGGCCTCCGGTTGGTGGCTGCTCACGAGCAGGCTACAAGGTTGTGGGAGCAAAGCTCCTGGTGTTAGGCTCAGGGGGATCCAGTTTTGCACACAAAGTGCATCCACAGCAGCACTGGAGTGGCTGGGTGCAGGGTGCTGGTTTGGCGTCGGGTGCCCTGTTGATTTGAATGGGGATTCTCCGGTTACAACAAACACTGCAGCCTCGGGAACGAAGATCTTCTGGAGTCGACCACCAGTTGGAGAGGTAAGTTGGGATGCCTGGGAATGCTGGGACACCGTCGGTTGGGCCACCCAAGGCCGTGGGACGTCTGGTGCATGGGTGTCTTTAGGCGTCGGTTTTTCTTACCGGCTCCGGTCGCGGTCGGGGGGATCTTCCAGAAAGGGGTTGCAGGCATTGATTGGAGATTCGAGGCAGGTCAGAGATCACCAGATCTCAGGTCAGGATCGCCGGGGAGACCTCCTTGTGGTGTTGGGCCACTCAAACTCGGGCCGTGGGTGCCTGGTTTAGAGTGGTGCAGACTCGCGGATTTGGCCGGAGCCAGAGTCTCTGGGTGAGCAAATCCGGTGCTCACGGGAGACAAAGTCATGGTTTGGGAAAGCAGGGCAGGTCCCCCGGGTTCTTGAGGGCTGCTGGCTGCAGAACACGCCGGGATTTCGCTGGAGCAGGTTGGAGGTGGGGACAGGCAGGTAGGGCTGGGGTCAAGTAAGTGGGCGTCCTCCTCTTCTTAGTTTAGCACGGCTTCTTCGGTCCTTCTTCTTCTCTCTTCTTGTCTGAGGAGGCAAGGTTCAGGGTTGCCCCTAAATACTAAATTTAGGGGTGTTACAGATAGGTACAGTTTGGAACCAATGCGTCCATTCCTTGGGGTGGGTACACCCCCTATTATGCTACCCTCCAGTGGGAGGGGGGCATATGCCTCACTCTGGTTGGCTGGGTCGAGTTGTGCTTCACTTCGCCTCCCCCACCTGAGGGGTGGGGTATGCAAAGGTGGGCACACCTCTCCTCCTAATTTTGTTTTACCGCTGATTCTCCCGCCCAAAGTGGGGGTCAGAACCGGTGGGGGCCAGTTGCTGGGAGCAGCAAATAGCTGGGGTAGCTCACAAAAGCGGCAAGCGTTTGAAGCTTCCCCTTCGTGGTCCCTGCCCAAGCTGAGGGAGGAGACTTGGCACCTCGTCCCAGGATGTGCATTGTTTCAGGATCCCGAGAGCGGCAGGCTCTCGCCCGAGGGGTCCAGAAACATGTCTGGTGGTGGCAGCTGGCGAGCTGCCACTCAGCCAGGACACTAGACTTTAGTCGTTTTTCATGGGGCATCTCAAAGATGCCCTCGGAGCGCATTTTTCATTAAATCCCACACTGGCATCAGCGTGGGTTTTATGTGCTCAGAAGTTTGATACCAAACTTCCCAGTTTTCAGTAAAGCCATTATGGTGCTGCGGAGTTCGTAATGACAAACTCCCAGTACCATATACTCTTAATGGATTTACTGCACTTTCAATGTCTAAGAATTGGCTTAGACACTGTAGGGGTACAGGGCTCATGCACCTGTACCCTCACCACTGGTATAGGTCACCCAGCTAGAGGGTTGACTGATCTATGCCAGGGCATTGGGTTGTAGGCATGGCATTCAGGGATGTGTGCATGTCGACACTTCACTTTGTTCTGCACCAAAACACGCAGCCTGCAATGGCAGTGTGTGTGTGTAAAGGTACAGGGCCTCTAAGGGTGGCACAATAAGTGCTGCAGCCCTTTGAGGCCTTCCCTTGTCACAGTGCCCTTGGTACCTATGGTACCTTTTACAAGGGACTTACATGTGGCCAGAGAGTTGCCAATCGGGTTTTGCAACAGTACAGTTTAAGGAAAGAACATAGGCCCTGGGTACCTGGTTGGCAGGAACCCAGGGCACACTCAGTCAAAGTACATCAACAGTTTGGCAAAAATTGGGGGCAACCATGCAAAAAGGGGCAATTTCCTACAACATGTCCTTTGATGGGGGGCATCTATATGGGCCTCAGGTTGATCAGATGCTGAAGAGAAGATCAAGAAAGACATGGATACAGCTAAGGAAATGGGTGCTCATTAGTCTCCATCGCCATGTGAGGCCTTTCAGAGCTCACAATTTCATGGTTGCATGAAAGCCACCTCCCCAGGGGCTTCCACTTCATATTAGGGGCTGCAGCATGCCTCCTGATGTTACAGGGGTGCCTATAGGGGGAATAATTCCATGGGCAGAGGCAGTGCAGTAAAGGGAGCTGCCCCCTCCAAGCAAGGGCTCCCTCTCCCTTCCTCCAGTGGCAAAACATCACTTCAGACCAATGGGTTATTTCCAGTCTAGAATAGGGTAACTTCCTGGAACTCACTGCTCTGCCACTAAACCCCCCCCCCCCCCCCCAACCAACACTTCCCCTCCAAAGAACACCTGCACCTCCTACAGAGCCTGTGTAGATACATCAACACAGCAAAGGAATGTACTCCCTGTAACAACAACATAATTGCCATGTATTATCTTTGGAAACAAGGGGTAACACACTCTCCCCAGCTCTTGGCATTATCTCAGAGCAATTGGCATTTCAACAATCCAATACAGAGTACATCTGATATGATAGTGCCTACCGGGAGCGGCCAATGACTTTGTAGACCTGCTCAGAAGAATGCAGCAACAAGTCCATGAGTGGGAACTCCACCCTCAAGTCCTGCCCCCGTAATTCCAGCATTGATGGTTTCCCATAGTAGATCTATTTGCAACGGCCACTAGGTTTCCGCACCCACAGTCCATGGGTAATGCACTATGGATGAACTGGACAGGGATATTTGCTTATGCGTTTCCGCCTCTCCCACTTCTACCTTATGTGGTCCGGAGGCAATGGTAGATCTCCCTTACCCCTATCCTGGTGGCTTCTACGTGGGCCAGGCAATTGTGATTTGCAACCATTCTCAAGTTGTCTGTAGTGCCTCACAAGAAGCATCCCAACTGGCTGGATATTCTCTCTCAACACCAGGGCACAGTCAGGCACCCCAAGGTAGCTCAACCTAGCGATCTGGCTCCTGGATTCCTAGAGTTTGGGTATCTCAATTTGCCAGCCTAGTGTATATCCATCCTCAAAGATGCTTGCCCTCCCACTACTCAAGCGTGCTATGCAACAAGTAGGAGACGTTTTGCTAAAACAATACAAAAGGAAAGCTGGTTAATGCATGCTACAAAATCTATGAAAGACGATCTTACAAGGACAAAAAGATGAAAAAATACATATGTTTTTTAATATAGATCATTTAATTATAGAAACCTAAAGATGTAACTGCGGGATGTACAATAGTGTGAAACATAAACAGGTCTGTTTTGTCCATGGATCTTAGCAAGAGTCTAAATAAGATTGCCTTCTGTTGAAAATGTCTCAGAAGTGTAAGGAAAATTCTCATATTTTGTTGCCGCATCCATATCTCGCTCGTACAACACTAGTTTTAGAGCTTCCTAGTCGACTTGGGAAGCAACTCTAAAGTAGATATTGACGGCAAGTGATAACTTTATAACAAGAGCTTTCACTGAGGTTCAATAGGCACAACTCTTGTTCTTGAATGCAGTTTCTAGTTTTCTCTTATAAGGCCCTTTAATCTGCACAGAGGTGCATTATGACAGTCACATAAATAATTGATTACATTAGTTTGATTTAATACAGCTAAATGACTTAGGCCAAATTCTAATCCGATCCAAACGTGGTGTAGAATGCCTTAAACGTTTTCTGAACAGTTTATGAAGATGGTGTTTAAGGCCTCAATCATTTGTTATTTAAAAACTATTGCCCCATATAAAAAGATCTGGGCAAGCTTTCAGTGTTAGAACAGTGAGTGTAGGACCAATTGCTCCTCTTCTGTACAAACATGCAAAGCGTGCAATTGCTCGAACTGTTATCAGTCTATTTATAGTCCCTTCTTTATGTAGTTTAATTTTGAGTCAATGACTACTCCTAGTTTATTTGTTTTCAGTGACATGCTCCATTTCCTTACCCAATTGCCATATTAATCTTGATTTTGACTTAACAAATGACATTATTTTTGTTTTAATATATCTTATAGATTAACCATTCTATGGTGTATTCCCCAAGGCGTTTGAGGACCGATCTGCGTAGTGTATATTAAGATGAGGTCATCAGCATATATTTAATGTGAACTCATTCTTTTGCCAAGCAAGTTTGTGTTGTTCTCCATCATCTTGATTAAGAATTGGGGTTAAGTTGGCAATGTAAAGAGGAAACAAAAGAGGTGCCAGGATACAACCCTGTTTAAGGTCGCTATAAGTATTAATTTTTGGTGTTAATCCTTGACCCCTAGTTAATGTAACTTGTATCAGACCTGCCAACTAACACAGTGCCACCATGTGCCACAGGATTTCAGCTCCCTTCACACGGTCGCCCAGTGAAGAGTCAAAATAACACGGTGGCAGGCAAGGCGAGCTGGAAACCACTGCATATAGAGGATTTCCAGATCATCTTTTGTGGCTGTAAGCAGCGGATGTCCATCAGAGAGGTGTGAAAACACACCAGGACATTGGCAACAGCCTCAGCGACCCTTTGACCCTCTGTTATTTTGGAGGGTGGGGAGAGGGTGGAGGGGTGGTGGGCTTGGTGAGGTGCAGAGTGCCTCTTAGGTAGCTCTTGGCACCAGGCCCCACCCCTCCGAGGCTCCACCCCCTCCTCACACTGAGATTTATTTACAGCTTGGCAGATCTGTTGTATCCAGGTGTTCATATGGAGTTCTATAAATAAATGTAAGAGTGCACAATAGATTCCCCATAGCGATAGATTTGATCAAATCTTATGTCTGATGATCTTGTGGAAGGCGGTGGAAAAATCCACAAAACAAATAAACAGATTATTTAATTTTAATTCCAATGTATGAGCGACCAAAGTATTTAAAACAAATATGTTATCCACGGTCGAACAGTTAAATCTAAAACCAGTCTGATTAATTAGTATATGTTGCCCTGCGTCGGTCAATTTTAACAAATGTGACAGGAGATGTTTGGCAAATATCTTTCCGCTGGCATCTAGCAAAGCATTAAATTGGTAGCTGCTTGGGTATGTTTTAGACCCTTTTGCATAATGGTTGGGTATAGGAACCTTTCCAGCTCAATAAAACTTGACTGTGGAAAACTGTTTGAATAGTAAGGAAAGAATATGACTTCAAATATTTGGAGCTGAATTAATGATTATTATTGGAATACCATTCGGTCCCGCAGCCTGAGAGTTGCGACTGTTCCTTATTAAGATTAAGCTTATTATGCTTATGTCTTGATGATGTTATCGGAGGCGGTGGAAAAATCCACAAAACAAATAAACAATTATTTTCTTTTAATTCCAATGTACGAGCGACTAAAGTTGCTAAAACAAATGTTGACCACGGTCGAACAGTTAGAACTAAAACCTGTCTGATTGATCAGTATATGTTGCCCTGCGTAGGCCCATTTTAACAGATGTGACAGGAGATGTTTGGCAAATATTTTACCGCTGGCATCTAGCAAAGAAATAAATTGGTAGCTGCTGGGATCTGTTTTTAGACCCTTTTTGTATAATGGTTGGGTATCAGAACATTTCCAGCTCAATAAAACTTGACTGTGGAAAACTGTTTGATTGAATAGTAAGGAAAGAATATGGCTCCAAATATTTGGAGCTGATTTAATGATCGCCATTTGAATACCGTTTGGTCCTTCGGCCCGATAATTGCGACTATTTCTTATTAAGAGTTCAACACCATTAGGTGAAATAATATATGACTCAATATCCTTAACCTTGGGACCAGTCGGAACACCGCGGACTGAAGCAAGCGCGTTCCGACTACACAAGCTCGACCACGCTTGCCTTAACCACGTATATGCCGTAACCACGCATATGCGTGGTTAAGGCAGTGCGGGATCTAGCTGCTGGAAGACGGAAGCTGGAAGACAGAAGCAGGAAGACGCCGCAGTGAGGTAAGTGGAGCTGGAGGAGTAGTTTTTAGGTCGTGCCTCGAGTAGCGCGCAAGCGCTGCTAGGCGAAGACTTTATGTAAGGGGGTTTGAAAAGCTGACCAGACGCTCGTGCGTCTTGGCCTTTTTCGGGCGGTTACGCGCGACGCAGACATGTGTTTCCCATTATCGTGCCCAGACGCGGGCGCGAGAATTGGAAACACATGCCGGCAAAAGGCCATGACGCATGAGCGTCTGGTCAGCTGAGCAGGCTGCTGCGCTCGCTCGCCCCCGCTCCTCTCTTGTTCTTTAAATGGTACTTTACCAGAACTGCTTCCTTTTTCGATGTAAGTTTTTTTTAGCTTTTAGAAACCCACGAAGCAATCAAGACGCTGATCTCAAATGTCAATTCAGTGCTAAAGGCACTCTGCTTTATCACAAAACGCCCTTTTACCTCCTCCGGCGTTCTATCCCGGGCTTGCAGACACGACGCTGGGTTTGACTGCTCATGCACCGCCCTATGTAATCGGGTTTGATGTCTCAGCATGCTTCAAGGCGTTCATTATGCTTTTTCATTTAGCAGCAGTTATTTCATCGCAGTAAACAGGAGGCCACCATTTAAAGGTCAGGCGCCTTTGTCCACACTCCGTGCGGCGTTTTGATGTTAATCACGCCGGTTTATTCATGTAGTAATCTAGATGCGATTGAAGCACCTCGGAGGTTGCGACGTGCGCAATGAATCAATGGCGCAGTGCTGTGCTACGAAGGAAAATCCCTTTATAAACAGTCTGCCTGTTTCTCCTTAGTTCGTTTTCCCAGACTTTTCATGTATTTCTGCAGTTCCCGCGTGTTGCACTCTCTTGCTCTGTTTCTAGGAGTGCTTTAGGTGGGGGCATATAGCTGCTCTAATTACAGAGTGCCTCTGCCTCAGGAGGATACAGCATATACTGCAAAATCCCCCCCTCCCCCCTACCCGCACCTCTCTCGACCCTGCGTGTACTCATACACGTCCCAGACTGTGCGTAATTAAATGAGAGGTCCCTGGAGTGCCACAGTGAATGAACTTTAAGTTAGTCAGGATAGTTCAGAACCCATCTGAGTCACCCGATCAGGGCTACCCTCCCAGCTGATCTCTGCCCCCCCTTCCTTCTTCCTAGGAATGAAGAGGGGGCTGGGTGTTCAGGAGTTCCAGGCCCTCTGCCTAATTCTTCTGAGTGGCGGGACCACTTACCGAAAACCTAACAAACTCTTTCCTCGCTGCGCCTGGAGTCCGTGTAATGAGTCGATACTAAAAAAAAGGATCATAAAAAACCCAAATGATTAATTTATTGGATGATTACGTCACACACGTCACGTCACACATTTCAGAAATAAAAAAGAAATAAAAGGTCTGATTTTTACAAACGGTTGCGAACTAGGTAACCCGATATGCATGTTAGAAGTAATAAAAAAATAAAACTATTGATATTTCTAAAAAGATAAAATAGCAAAACCCAGGCAAGCACAGACAGCACGCTGACAAAATGAGCTAATTAATTATTACAAAACAATACGCGCAAATATACGTAATGTGGTCACTGCTACTAGCAATAATGCGAACGTAATTTTAAGATAAAGATGCATTGCGCCTGCTATGGACACAGAAGGCAGTTACGGAGACGTTTATTCTCGGACCTCAAATTCATTTTCCTCCACCCTCCGTTCCACGCTTTCTCCCTCCTCCATCCCCCGAGTACTTCCGCCCCCAACCGGCGACAGATATGTCTCTTTCGCAACCAATATTTACAGCGATACTTCCCCTCTGTCGCCGGGTTTCTATCCTATCCCTCTCTCAAGAGGACCCTTGTACACCCATGAGGACCCCGCTCTCCCCACCACTCGGATGCCCCCAAAGCACCTCTCGGGCCCTCCGCTGATCAGAAATGAGTGAAGTCAGAACCCTCTTTAAAACAAGCATTGGCATAGCCAATAGGTCTCGCCTTTGGGACCTTATAAGTGTTTAGTTATCCAGCACAATATCCTTGGTGCAACAACATCAACTGTTGCATGGCTAAACACTTATAAGGTCCCAAAGGCGAGGCCTATTGGCTATGCCAATGCTTGTTAGGGCTTGGAGGGGGCCAGGGAAGGTTTTAGGGCAGTGGAAGGGGTTGGGTTACTTTAAGGGACAGCGTAGGTGGGGGCGAGGTTGTGTAACCTACAGGGCAGAGTTTTAGGCCTTAGGGCAGTGGGAGGGGTAAGGGTAGTTGGGTTCGTTTTTAGGGCGGGTGGGGGGCTTGTGGTAGGCTTTAAGGCATTGGAAGGGGTTGGGGTAGTTTAAGGGATGGGGCGGGGGATCGGGGTAATGTACATAAAGGGGCAGGGTTTTAGGCCTTAGGTCAGTGGTAGGGGACTGGTTAGATGGGGTAGTTTGTAGAGCTGGGGTGTTGGGTAGGTTTTAAGGCAGTGTAAGGGGTTGGGGTAGTTTATGGGACAGTGCGGAGGGGCGGGGGTCGGTGTAGTGTACGTAAAGGGGCAGGGTTTTAGGCCTTAGGGCAGTAGGAAGGGAATGGATGGATGGAGTAGTTTGTAGGGCTGGGGGTCGGGGTACGAGTAAGGGCAGTGGAAGGGGTTGGTGTAGTTTAAGGGACAGCGCAGGGGGATAGCGGGGGCACGGTAGTAGTGAGCTTAGCCACACATACCCCTTTGCCATTCATGCCTATACCAAATTGCGTGGTAAAGGAATGCGTGGTTAAGACACATTCGTGGTTTGGGCTGCTTGGTAGAGGCATGCATGGTTTAACCATGAGTGCTTCTATCATACAACCCTTATCCTTAGCTGATGCCATTGTTGCAACTGCAGTGCCTCATTATAATGATGAAATAAAGACTTTCCATTGGCCATGTGGAATGAGATACATAAGATTGTGACTACATAGTTTCATCAGTAGGCTTTTAATTTTATGAGTATTTCTACGTTTAATTGATGTCTGTAATGCTAACCAGCCTCCTGACCATTTGTCTATCCTTATTTTGTGAATTCTCTTTTTATACTTGTATTAGTTCTTTTATGATTTCCGATTTTATGTTTAACTTCTTTATAGCACTCAGCTTTTTCCTAAATGATCTTTTATCATTGAGTATCAAATAAAACAGGGATTATATTTCTGCACCCTTTTATTTGTTGAGGTGACTGCGGTGGAGTCAAAAATATCATCCAACAAAGATTCCCAACTAGCGGTCCAGTTTTTTTATTGCCTTGTTTAAGATACTATCACTCCCATTGCTTCTAGAACATTATTTTCTTGCCATATGTTTTTTAAATGAATGGGAAATTCATTATTCCAGTTTACTCTTCTATGGGTTCTCTTCATCCTTTGTTCAATAATTTTAACATTGTTAAACAAATTAACTTTCCAATGTACAGATATACTTTGTGGGCCATGACCGCTTTCTGTCCTTTTGATGAGATGAAAGTCTAGACATTTATGGCAGTTTAAAACATGAATCAGCGAGTAGTCGATGATAGAATTAATGCCTGCTGCATGAATGTGGGCATTGTAGGTTGATCGGAATTGAATTTTCCATTTAATTGTCAAAAGCCCTAGGTCCATATTGAATTGTGGAAATATTTCCAGCTGTTAGAGATGTTATTTTTCCTAGAGACCTGCTGTGGAATATGGGAAAACTCTGCTTGTTAAAGATGGCATTTTTGGTACCTTGAAGCCTGATGATGTGTCATCAATTAAGGATTCTAAATCTAAAATAAATTGGTGAATTTGATGTTTACCCTTAACAGAGGTGAGTGGAATATAAATATTCACCACAGTAAGTATATTTTTACTTTTGAATTTGAGGGAGGTAAGCCCAAAAATACTTGGTTTTCTAAATGATTTCCATATTTGCTATCTTGAGATCATTCTTAACTTGGGGCCTGATTTTGAGTTTGGCGCAGATGGGCCTGCTCACCGCCGGCACCGCTGCGACAAACCTGCACAAGGACCGCCCGCCGTATTACGAGTTAAACTTATGTACGGTGGACAGTCCTTGCCCTTTCCCATGGCGGTGCCTGGAACGGCAAAAATGTTCCAGCCCGGCATGCACGGTGACGTCCATGCCGTGCTGGTACTTTGGGGGAATACAAACAGGGGGGGGCACATTTTGTGCTCCCCTGAATGTATTTTCATGGCAGGGGAGGGGTTTGGGGGGCCCTGTAGGGCCACCTTTGTTCCTGCACCGCCTGTATTTTCATGGCAGTTCTCCTACCATGAAATGGCTGGCCGTGCAGGAACTCATAATATGCTCAGTGAGACTGTGCCAGTCCCACTGAGCATACTACATTGTGGCGCAACTCCGTCACTGCCAGGGAACAACTGTTCCCTGGCGCAGCCGGCGGTCCTCTACCGCAACAACTTTGCAAGTCGTAATGCGGCAGACGGACCACCGCCACCACAAGTCTGGCGTTTGCAAGACCGCCAGACTCAAAATCGGGCCCTAAAGTTGCAAGCCCCCCTCTTTGTCTGTCTCTGGTGGATTTGATTGCAGGACTATCAAGCACACTACAATGCAATATAAAAAAATTGGTGTCTTTCCAAGTTTTCTGCAAACAGATGATTTGAAACTGATTCAAAAGATAAGCAGATCATCTCCATTTGCTTTGAGATATCTATTCATGCCAGCTTTGTTCCATGAGCAAAATGATAACTTCCTAGTTGAAGATTTATTAGGTTCAATTTGCCAGTTATAAGTACAGTTGGAGGCTTGTAGGGTCCATTCAGTTGTGAAGTTTTTCCATGTTGTCTATAATTGAAGTGGTACTACCCCGGTCGGGAGAATAACTTCTCTTGCAGTTAAACTCTTACTACATATTTTTATTTGTATACTATCCACTTGCATTGTTATATCCTTGCCAGTGTCTAAATCAGTTTTCAAATCATCACAAGGCAAAATTGGTGGTAAATTATGGTCTGTTTGTAAGTTTTTTAGAATCAAGGGATCTTTTGCCTGTTTTACAGCTTAAGTATAATTAGGATAGTCATTACTTTTTTAGTGAAGTCTAGCACCTCACTAGGTACATACAGGGAGGCAGCCTTCCTGCAGTGCAAAATAGCTTTTGGGTGTTCGTCACTGTAAGGACATGTTAACTTTAAAGTTCTACATGTCGTACTTTTAAATACCATGGACCCTGCCTTGTGTGCTACAAGGCCTACCTAAGGGTGACTTATTAATATTTAAAAGGAAGGTTTTCTCCTGTCAAAAAAGGTTTATTTTGAGAAGTCGAGTTGCAGGGTGAAACTGCACCTGACAGGCTGTAGTGGCAGGCCTGGAGTATTGTTTGCCTGTTTACAATAATGTATTGCACAGTTGTGCTGTAGTCCATAGGTGACATTTAATTTTTTTATGCCATGGTTGTACTTTAGACACTCCATGCTATGGCCTTGAAGGATAGCTAAATAGGCCAATAAGGGCTTCGCCAATTTCAACCTATTTTAAAGGTCAGCGCGTACACTTGGGCACTGAACAGCAATGTGTCAGGGTGCAGAGTCTGAAACCAGCAATAATAAAAGTTTAGTAAAAATAAATGTAAGTGATCCAGCAAAAAGGGACATTTTTCAGAATTGATGACATTGGCAGAGTTGACATATAGTTTGACTCAGTAAGACATAACTCAGCCTACTTTATGAACCATTTGGTGTTGAATGAAAAGAATAGACAAAGTTATTAGGGTGATTACATTAACAAACATCAATCACATCCAATATTTGGATAATGTTAACAAGCTGCAAGATACTCCTCGGTTCATTTCCCACACTTTTCCTTCGTGTCTGAAAGTACGCAATTAAAAGTCCCTTCACATATCATAAATACATTCACCTCCATCCATAATACCACATACCATCTCCTATCTACATTCATGGTCACCCTGCTCAAAAGTGGACCTAAATGGCGTTAGGCTAGCAAATCAATTTGTCACTCCTCTGGAAAAGGAAGAATAAGACGATGAGTACACATAACCCTTTAATTTTTTTGTTTCACATGTTGCTCATGTTCTAAAACATAAAGGAGCATCTCTTAAAGATGTTTTCCACTTTTGTTTCCAGGGCAAGCACAGAGAAAGGCTTCTGATTTTGCCTAAAGGGACAGGTGCTTAAACTTCTTTTTGCAAGCTGAGAATATGTGACGCTTCTATACACAACTTATTTGTATGCAGCACATTTCCTCAAACGTTACACAGCTGTTCCCCCAGCATGATCATTATCCTGGACACCATTTCTTATCAGTGGTGAAAGAGACATTGTATCTGAAGCACCACACGATTACTTTCATTTTGGGACACACACATACGCACATTTCATGTAGTGAGATCAAAGTGACTCCACACCAGCCAATGTGTGTTCTCTGTTTGCCACTACCCTCATTGCATGCCTGGCATATGAGTTCAGGAGATGCAGTATGGTGATAGGGAGAATCTGGGTATGCACTTTAAGATTGGGGAGAATGATGGTGCAAATGCAAGCGTGCCTTTAAGATTGAGTGATGGTGCAAATGTGAACAAATACTAAGAGTTATTGAGTAGTTGGGCAAATCATAAATAAATTATGATGGTAATTCTTGTCATATGGTGAGCATTCTTGGCATGACGGTGCTTTGCAATGCTTACTCTGGCAGAATGATAGTGAGTCTTGCCATTTTTATAAAATTAACAGTACAGTGGACATGGACTCTAGGGTTGATGCCCTTTGTCTGCTTCAACACATATACTCAATTACCCATTCATTAATTCATGTACTCACCTACGCATGCATCCGTCCACACATGCACCATCTTTTTAACCATTCATCCATCCACTCAACCGTTCATACATCTGTTCACTTAATTATCCATACTTGTTGTCACTCAGTCATTTATACTATTTGGACTCACTCATACATCCATACCTATTTGGACTCATTCATACATCCAGCCATGTGCTCACTAATCCATCAAACCGTTAACTAATGTTTGCATGCACACAACCACACACAAACTCACCAGTCAATGAAGCAGCATGTTCACTTATGAAATAGTCAGTCTTTTGACTTTACTAGGGCTTGTGCTTTGCGCCTTTCCAAGTATGGCGTACCTTAGCATAATAATTGTTCATTGTTCATTGCCTCACAGTTGGCATTCATTTTGGTGCGAATTCTCAAGTGGAATGTATGGTGAAACCATTCATCTGTACTTTAAGTTTCTTAGCCAGACTTTACCTCTTCATCTAGTAAAATGTATTTGGTGCTTTAGAAACGGCTGTCTGCACTTTGTAACTGTGGTCTGTTGTGTTTTCCCATCCTCTGAACATTTGCAAAGAACTTAAAGCGTTAAAGGTTGACTATTTCTGTAATTTAAGGATCATCAGTCTGTTCTAACTATTTTTCCTCAAAGATAAACTATCTTCATTGTGCACTCTAGTGCGAAGCCACTGTTGCAGAAGGAGGGTCTTGGGAGCCACCCCGGATGGCATCAACCAGTCTAACCCATTTTAGCTAGATTCTTTAACTGTTATCTCATTGCCACAGTAAAGGGCATCATGATGCAATTTTACCTATATATCCAAAAATACCAGCACCATCTCCTTTGCACAGCTTTACTTGAAACGTTTTGATTGTCATGCATGTGCCTTCATAACTCTCACTTGGAGCCCACAATTGAAAAACATTACTTGTGATGTGTGATCTTCTGACATTTCTAGTGATGTGAATCTTCTGCTGAAGCAAAGATCCACCTTTGTGGATAAAAGTTATGAACAGAGTGGCATTCTGTTCCCCGATTCGAAAGACCCCACATCACGCCCTTGTAATAGTTCTTCACATATGTAAATCTGTGCAGATGTGAAACTCATTTGATGAATGTACGCGAAATTTTCTAAACTAATGGGGCGGTCAGGTCAGCTCCTGTGTTGAAGGTTTCTGGGTGATTCGTCAAGTGGGGGCTGAGAAAAAGGGTGGGTCCCAAAACGCGTTTTCTCCATGTTATTTTCCATAGGAAACTTTAGACACGGCTACAGCTTGAACTGCTGGACAGAATTACACCACATTTGGCAAAAAGGCAGCTTTTGGTTCAGAAAGCACTCTTTTGTTAAATGGTGTAAATCCGTTCAGTAGTTCCTGAGAAATTTAAATATTTCTCAGATATACAAATATGGCCGCGGAGGATCCGCGAACCGCCCCGATCTCGAGCCTGCA
Organism: Calotriton arnoldi; assembly: GCA_963921515.1. Classification (NCBI taxonomy): domain Eukaryota; kingdom Metazoa; phylum Chordata; class Amphibia; order Caudata; family Salamandridae; genus Calotriton; species Calotriton arnoldi. The sequence goes on from CAWUFW010001384.1 coordinate 2,295,271, forward strand.
ATCTGATTGGCTGCCAACAGTTCCAACCAGGAAGTGTTGGCAGCCATCTTGTGACTCGGTTGAACCGAATCACAAGAAAAAGGTTAAAAAAAAAGGATTAAAAACAAGTAAAGGGGAAGGGTATAACACCCTGACCCCCTAGGCCTGCTCAGAGAGTCCCACAGGGATCCCCAGAGCCAAAAAGCATTTTTTTTAAAAAGCCCACAGGTGTGCCCGGTCCCAGGAGCAAGAAGATGTAAATAGATCGCAGCCCCGGGGACTGCCACCTCCCCGGGGCTTTAATCATTAAAGGCAGGGGGCCACACGCCCCACCCAGCCCCGGGGACCGCCACCTCTCCAGGGCTTTTTATGTTTAATATTTTTTTAGTAAGATTTTGCTCGGTCAGCAAAGATAACATCAGCAGTACATAGTTTGCATTCTGGTATCCCACAATGTGGGAAGCAATTGAAGTAAGAACTCAACCCCAACAGCATCCCCCCTCTCCTCGAGAGCCCACCCCTCCCCCTTCTACCCTCCCCCCCCCATTGCTGGAATAGCACACTTTAGTTAAGCTGTGTCTTCGGGCCTTCCATCTCCCGACCAGTAAGACGCAGCAGTCTCAAGTATTTAGGGCAGGTGATTTTGTTAAACTCAGTAGCTAGCAGTGATAAAAAGGGTCCCCAGAGGTCTGGGAATGATGCACTTTTGTCAACCAGTGAAAGGGAAATCCTCTCCATGCCCAGGAAATGCGGCAAGCGGTGCAGCCAGCCCGTGTGTGAGGGTAGGCAGCTGGTTCCCCAGTGTGTGAGTATGTTTTGAAGAGATGCCCCGAAGGCTAGGGCCATTTGACGTCCCCTACGTGATTTGAGAGGGAACGTGAGAGTGTTTGGTAACCCCAGAAGGATGTATGCAGGGAACCGGGGCAACTCTGTCTCGAAATGGGTATCTATATCCCGTACGACCTGCTTCCAGTAGGACTTCAAACAAGGGCAATCCTATAGTGCGTGGGTCAGAGTACCCGGTAGGCCACACCCGAGCCAACACAAGGGATCCTTTAGTGGGTTGCACTTGTGGAGATGAGCAGGAGTGTAGTACCAGTACGTTACTATTTTGGTAGCTGTCTCCACGCTAGCCACATTGCGCGCCGTGTGTTTGGCCCTGTGGTAGATGTCCTGCCATTGACGCTGGGTGAGAGTTCGCTCTAGTTCAAGTTCCCATCTCTTTTGGCTTGGGGTCCTGTGTGCTGCTAAGGGCTGTCTAATTAGGCAGTTTAGCTGCGATATGAGATGTGCGTCGTCAGTTTTTTATAGTAGCCACTTTTCAAAAGCGGTTAGGCGACGCTGCGCTAAGGAGCGGACCTCCGGGTGCATGACCCAGTGCCGTATTTGTTGGTAGTGAAAGCGTTCCGTCTCTGGGAGTCCCTGCTCGCTTCGTCGAAGAAGTGCCCGATTGATCTACTCCACTCCCCCGTCCAGCGTGTGAAGGGTTTTTCATCCAACCCCGGGGAGAAGGAACTGTTAGCGACAATAGGAGTCAGGGGGGACGGGAAGGTAGAGAGGTTCCTCTTGACCGCAATCTTGTCCCAACTTTTCAGAGGGGCTCGCGTTACATACGAGAGGTAGAGGTTCTTAGGTCTGGCCGCCTTTGTCAGGAAGGGTATTTGCCATAGTGACCGCCCTGCTAGCGCCCTGTCTATGAAAAGCCAGTGCTTTTCGGACTCCGAGTGCGGCCATTCCACTTATGTCTTTATCTGGGCCGCCCAGTAATACTCCTGCAGGTTTGGGATCCCCAGCCCCCCTCCTCTGGTGGCAAATAACCTAAGTCGCGCCGCATTCTGGGCCTCTTGCCCGCCCAGATAAAGGATTCTAGCTCTTGCTGGAGCGTGCGCAGCATGCCCTGAGGAGGCTCCAGGAGAAGGGCCTGGAATAGGAACAAGATCATTGGCAGTATGGACGTCTTGATGGACGCTATCCGGCCCAGCCAGGATAGCGTGTGTGGTTTCCAGCGGTGCAAGTCCTCCCTTACCTGTCGAAGCAGTGTCGTGTAGTTAAGCTTTATGGTGTCAGGTATGGATGCGGAAAGTTGGATCCCTAGTTTGGGGATCGCCACTGTAGCCCCCTGTATAGGAAGCGCACGTTGTAAGGAGCTAAATGTGGGGGGTTTCAAGGTGAGATTTAGAGCCTGTGATTTGTGGACATTGATTTTGAATCCTGCCACTCGGTAGAAGTGTCCCAAGTCTTCCAGGACAGCCGGGACTGAGATTTGGGGGTTCTCTAATGTCACTATGACGTCATCCGCATACATACTGAGTGTGTGCATGTCCCACCAAAGCGAATGCCAGAGACGAGTGGATTATCCCGAATACGCTGAGCCATTGGCTCCATGTATAGGGCGAAAAGCAAGGGTGAGAGAGGGCAGCCCTGCCTGGTCCCTATCTGTATGTGAAACGGACGGGAGGTGTACCCGTTAACTCGAACGGTGGCTACCGGGTTTGTATATCCTCTAAAAACCCTGGCGATGAATCTCTCTGGAAAGCCAAAGTGCTGCAATGTCGCCTGCAAGTACGACCAGTTCAAGCTGTCGAACGCCTTCTTTGCGTCCATGGACAGGAGCAGGTGCTCTGCGTCAAAACGCTGTGCTTTGTCGATTATATGAAGTATGCGTTTTGTGTTATCCGCACATTGGCGACCAGGCACAAAACCCGACTGATCTGGGTCTATCAGCCCAGGCAGCAGTGGCGACATTCGAGAAGCGAGAACCCCGTAAAAAGCTTAAAATCGACGTTGAGGAGGGAGATAGGCCTATACGAGGCGCAATGGCGCCTCTCTTTCCCGTCTTTGGGGATGACAATCACCGATGCCCCCAGCATCGACTTGGGAAGGGTCGAAGATGTCCCGACAGCATTGTACACTCTGGTGAGGTCGGGAGCCAGAATAGAACAGAAAGTTTTGTAGAACGCTGCGGTGAAGCCATCCGGCCCAGGGGATTTAGAGGTTTAAGCCTGGCAATAGCCGAGATAACCTCCTCGATCTTAATCAGGGCTGCAATCTCCGTCGCCTGGTCAGAGGTGACTTCGAGGTAGGGACTCCCTGAAGGTATTGCGCTTGGCCCTGCGAGGAGAGATCTTGCGCGGTGTAGAGGTCCGCATAAAAGTGGCTAAAAGTTTCGGCGATGCCCTGGTCAGTAGTCAACTCCTCCCCATTGGGGGTGATCACCGATTCGATAGTGGATGCTTGCCTCTGCGTTCGTAGCCTGCGAGCTAATAGTCTCCCCACTCTGTCACCCCCAGTATAAAAGTTGTAGCGGAGTCTAAGTGCTGCGTATTCTGCTCGGTCTAAATCAAACGCAGCCAACTGGGAGCGCATCGCTTCTAGTTGTCTCCAAACCCTCGGAGCCCCGGTCCTCTGGTGAATACTCTCTAGGTCCTGCATCTGTTGCGTCAATAGTTCTCTTTTTTCCCTACGCAAAGTATTGTCCGAGGCCGCTATCGCAAGGAACTCTCCCCTCACCACTGTCTTTAAAGCGTCCCAGAGAGTGGCTATCTGTGTTTCGGGAGTATCATTCACTGCTAAGTAATCATGTAGCGCCTTTGAGACTTGTTGAACTACTTCCGGCCTGTGCAGCAACGTGTCACGGAGGCGCCAAGGGCGGGGAGCGGCCTGACCCAGTAGCACTGAAAGAGCCAGGATGATTGCTGGATGGTCCGACAGGGTACGTGGTTGAATATCTATTTGCATGGTATGAGGTAACAGGCTCGCCGTGCCCAAAAAGTAATCGATTCTGGCGTATGTTTTGTGGGAGTGTGAATAAAAAGAGTATTCCCGTGAGGTTGGATGGGCCTCCCTCCACATGTCAGCCAGTCCTGCGGCAGTAAAGATCGCCTTCCCCTCGTCAGAAAGGGCCCCTGTCTGCCCGTGTCTCTGGGCTGATCTATCTAAGGCGCCGTCAAACACAATATTTAAGTCCCCACCCAGGAGGATTGTACGATCAGGGGAAATGCTCACCTCCTGCACCACGGTCGTCAAGAATTTCTCCTGGCCCAGGTTGGGAACGTACACTGACCCTATCATAAGTGTCTGTGGTCCAATAGAAAAGGAGTAGGCTAGGAACCGCCCTTTCAGCTCAGCTCATCTGTGTCCTATCTTCCCGGGAAACTTATTAGATAGTAGGATGGCCACTCCAGCTTTATTTGTGGGAAGAGAGGAAAAAAACTGATATGGGAAAGCACGCGTGCGCAGTCTATGTGTGTCCCCTGCCAGGAGATGGGTCTCCTGCAATACGCAAATGTGGGCGCCCGCGCCCTCTAAATATGACAGTATGGCCCGGCGTTTGATGGGGTTGTTCAACCCTTTTACATTCAAGGTCAAGATCTTTAGGGGTCTGGCCATCTCATTACACCTGGGGGAAAAGCTGTGAGTCTGCGGTGGAACGCCCTGCGTCGATTAGAAGCCAGCATTATGTGTCAGTCGGTATCAATTCTGGATGTCATGGTGCGAGTGGTGCAAGTGTGTCGGGAGGGGAGCCCCAGATTAAGTAACAACCCCAACATAAAACAACAGATAAACAAAACCCAACAATGTAGATCTGAAATGTCCTGGGCGTTCATTCCCACAGGATGGGGGTGGAAGAGTTCCAGTTCGCCAGATCGCCCCACTCCTCCCAGACCCCGGCCCGGTGTGGAAGCATGGATGCACCCATTTGAACATTATTGCAGGGGGTGCCAGTCAATACCAGCTCTGACTTCTGCAGCTTCAGGCTGGGCCCGTGGAATCCTCTCCCAATGATGCCAGGACTGCGCGTCTTTCTCTAGCCATGGTTTCTGGGTCAGGGTGTAGTTTCAGAGGGTCCGCACCTGCCGTCTTCCAGCTCCCCAGACGTCGGCCTTTACCCGCTCCAGCGGGCGATGACGGGCTCGCAAAAGTGACCTCTGATATGTTCAGCAGTTGGCAGCCCTCTTTGACTGAGCAAACCTGCTGGACCTTCTCATTGAGGCAGAAGATAAGACGGAAGGGGTGCCCCCATGATTACGGGATTTTGTTGTCTCTGAGGTGCATGGTGACGGGCCTGAAAGCTCTCCTCTTCTGGAGGGTCGACGCAGCTAGGTCCTGGAACAGGAGAGGTCTATGCCCCTGGTATTGTAGACTGTCCCGATCTCTTGCTGTCTGCAATATTCGCTCCTTCAATTGAAAGTTGTGTACACGTGTGAGAATGTCGGGGGGCGGAGAGGGTCTCCCAGGCTCCACCCGATGGGTGCGGTCCAACTTGATCTCCATGTCCTCTGGGGCGTCAAGGATCGATCGAAAAAGACCCTCCACGAAGGCTGTAACATTCTGGCCCTCCGCTCTGCAAGGGATAATGCGGATGTGGATGTTGTTGCGCCTAGACTGGTTCTCCAAGTCTTCCACATGTGCCTGGAGTTCTAGGTGCTGGTCCTTCAAGTGGATTACCTCCTGCTGCAGCACTTCGAGCTCTTCGTCCCTGTTCGAGCTTTGCGAAGAGGGTCTCTATGAATGCACGAGTGAGTGGGGCCTCAGTTTCCCCAGTATCCGTTGATTCCGTCATGTCCACGGTGTTCGGAGCTGGAGCCATGAGGAGCATGTCCTTGACTGTTCTATCTTTCTTCCCCCCCATGGCGGTCGCCATGGTCTGCTTTCTGGGGCCTCAGTGTCGCCCCCGCCTGCGAATGTTCCAAGCCCGCCTCTCTTCGCCGCTTCTCTTGAGGATGGGCCGGCGTGGCTGTGCTTGAGGGTTCACTCCATGCCCGGAAGACCTAGGCAGTTCAGCGGTCGGCCGTGCACGTGCAGGGCCCTCGCTGGGGCCACTTGATTGCTGAGGCCCTGTTGTGTGGAAGGGCCCAACTGCGCAGCGCTGCAGCACAACCCTACTCCATGCCGCCTGTCCTCCCTTCCCGCAATGGCCCTCACGTGCAAAATTTCGGGCTACATGGTCCTGCAATGCCCCCAGCCCCCGACGTCTCGTTCCTAGGCTAGTGACCGGTCTGTCCACACCCCAGGCCTCCAAGGGTGAAGTGCGTGATAGCGAGGCGTTTCTGTGCTCACAGTGCCTCAATCTGGGGAGAGGGATCAGCAGTTTCTCTCCTATTCCAGGCGGGCGCCCTCCTCGCCCCCCCTTAGGCTTCTCCAGGTGCCTAGGTCATTAGAGTAGGGCACCCGTAGTTACTGGTTACGCCACCTGCCTGACTCCTGCAGGCCGAGTGTGGCCTATGCAAATCAGCCGAGCCTCCCGGGGGGACTGCTGCCTCAGTGCTTCTCCCTTACTGGCTGCCCTGATCGGCTGGCTCCTTTGTGTGCTCTCCAGCCCCTGCTCTGTCCCTGCCCCGGTCCGGTGTATAGCACCACTGTTGAGGCCCTCCGGCCTGGTTGCCCATGCCCCCCCCACCCAGAGCTGCTTGCTCACCTCGTCAGGCCAATGCGGGCCTGTCGCACTTCTCCAGTGGCTGGGGGGCCTCCACAGGCGCTCTCCTCTTTTCTGGGCAATGGTGTCTTGTCATTTCGGCAGCCGCAGGCCTCCCGCTCACAGGCCTCGCGCTCTGATCCACCCCTCACCAGGTGCGTCTCGGAGGGATCGGGGCAGGTCCGCATTGGGGCTGATGTTGCGGGTCTGCTGCCCAAGGCTTAAGCCGGGACCCGGGTATCGAGCAGGAGCGACGGGCAGGCACGACCTACTCAGTCACCATCTTGGCCACGCCCCCCTCCGGGGCTTTTTAAAAAAAAAACATGGGGGTGGCTCTTGTCTCCCCCCACGAAGCCCGGGGACCGCCACCTCCTCAGGGCTTTGATCATTAAGGGCGGGAGGGGCCACGCAGGCCCCCCCCCGCAGCCCCGGGGACCGCCACCTCCCCGGGGCCTTATTTTTTAAACAAATGCATGGGGGGGTGGCTCCAACCCCCCACGCAGCCCCAGGGACCGCCACCTCCCCGGGGCACACTTTAAATGCGGGGGTCCGTTGTGGACCCCCAGCCTCGGGGACCACCACCTCCCTGGGGCTACACACAAGATGGGAGGGGGCCCCACGGCCCCCTCTAGGAGCCCTTCATTGCAGTTTCCTATGGCATGGCAGGAGCACTGCCTCCGCCATGCCATAGCAAACACTGCTTCGCTTCATGGAAGCAAGAGCATTTAAAATGCTCTCGCTTCCATGAAGCAAAGCAGAATTGCTTTTGGGCAGAGGGAGCTGCTTGTTAGCATCTCCCTCTGCCCAAAAGCAATGCCGGCTCCCGCAGGAAGTGCGGAGCCAGCAGGGACCGTGGGCGCCTTGGGGCTCCCCCGCGGTCCCCAACGATGTGGCCATGCCCCGGGGATGGGGTCCCTGGGGCTGAAAAGGGCCCAGGAGGGGGGCCAAGCGGCCCACCTCCTTTAAAATAAAATAACAAAATTAATGTCCAAGGCCCGGGGGATGGGGTCCCCGGGACCGAAAATGCCTGTGCATCCCCCCTCCCTTTAAAAAAACAAAACAAAAAACAAAGGCCCAGCCGCGGGGGATGGGGTCCCTGGGGCCCAAAAGCAGCAAGGGCAGGGCGGCCACACAGCCCCCTTTCCTTTAACAAAAAAGAAAAAGACAAACCGAACCAGCAACTCGCCAGAATCCCCGCCCCCTTTCACCACTACTCTGCAAACGGGCCTTCTGGCGTGATCTTGGTTGGGGAATGAAGTCCCCGTCGCTACTGAGGGTCCTTAGGGGCCGACTAGCCCTCCAGGTACCTCCAGTAAGCCCCACACAGTTGGATTGCTGAGAGGTGATCTGAGGCCGCGCCCCTTTTTACACCACTCTGCAAATGCGCCTCTTGTCACACTGCTGCTGGGGCGATGAGGTCCCCTTGTGTCCTGAAGACCTCAGGACTAAAGTGGACTTCATCCCCCAAGCAGCAGTGCACACGGAGGTGCGTTTGCTAAGTGGTGTAAAAAGGGGGCGTGTCTTCTAACTACCTCTCAGCAATCCAGCTGTGTGGGGCTTACTGGAGGTAACAGGAGGGCTAGTTAGCCCCACGGACTCTCAAGATGCAAGGGGACTTCACCCCCAACCAAGAGCGCGCCAGGAGGTGGGTTTGCAAAGTGGTGGAGAAAAGGGGCGTGGTCTGGTATCACAGCTCAGCAATCCTGCTGTGTGGGACTTACTGGAGGTAATAGGAGGGGTAGTTGGCCCCCAAGTATATCCTTGGGGCCATGTACCCCTCCTGTTACCTCCAGTAAGTCCCACACAGTGGGATAGCTAAGAGGTTTTCGGAACCGACTGCTCAGAATGTTGGGCCTAGCCAAATATAAATCAGCAACCCTTCACATGTCACTGTTGTAAGTCTCACTATGTTTCTGCACCTCTCGCCTCTTTCTGCACCTCTCTTGCTTCTTTCTGCACCTCTCTTGCTTCTTTCTGCACTTCTGTTGCTTCTTTCTGCACTGCTCATGCTTCTTTCTGCACCTTTCTGCAACTTTCTACCTCTTTCTTCAGTTCTCTTGCTTTTCTGCACTTCTCTTGCCTCTTTCTGCACCTCGCTTGCCTCTTTCTGCACTTCTCTTGCCTCTTTCTGCACCTGTCTTGCATCTTTCTGCAACTCTCTTACTTTTCGCTGCACCTCTCTTACTTCTTTCTGCACCTCTCTTGCCTCTTTCATCACTTCTCTTGCTTCTTTCTGCAACTCACTTGCTTCTTTCTTCACCTCCCTTGCTTCTTTCTGCACCTCTCTTGCTTCTTTCTGTACCTCTCTTGCCTCTTTCTGCATTTCTCTTGCTTCTTTCTGCACCTTTCTTCCTCTTTCTGCTCTTCTCTTGCCTCTTTCTGTACTTTTCTTGCCTCTTTCTGTACCTTTCTTCCTCTTTCTGCACTCCTCTTCCTTCTTTCTGCACCTTTCGTCTTCCTTCTGCACCTTTCTTGCTTCTTTCTGCACCTCTTGCTTCTTTCTGCACTTTTCTTGCTTCTTTCTGCACCTCTCTTGCTTCTTTCTGCATCCCTCTTGCCTCTTTTCTGCACCTCTCTTGCCTCTTTCTGCACCTCTCTTGCTTCTTTCTGTACCTCTCTTGCCTCTTTCTGGGCTTCTCTTGCCTCTTTCTGCACCTTTCTTCCTCTTGATGCACCTCTCTTGCTTCTTTCATCACTTATCTTGCCTCTTTCTGCACCTCTCCCCTCTTTCTGCACCTCTCTTGCTTCTTTCTGCACCAGTCTTGCCTCTTTCTGCACCTCACTCTCTTCTTTCTATACCTCTCTTGCTTCTTTCTGCATCTCTTGCTTCTTTCTGCACCTCGCTTGCTTCTTTCTGCACCTCGCTTGCTTCTTTCTGCACTTCTCTTACTTCTTACTGCACCTTTCTTGCCTCTTTCTGCACCTCTTGCCTCTTTCTGCACCTCCCTTGCTTCTTTCTGCACCTCTCTTCTTTCAGCACCTCACTCTCTTCTTTCTGCACCTCTCTTGCTTCTTTCTGTGCCTCTTGTGCCTCTTTCTGCACTTCTCTTGCCTATTTCTGCACCTCTCTTCTTTCTGCACCTCACTCTCTTCTTTCTGCACCTCACTCTCTTCTTTCTGCACCTCTCTTGCTTCTTTCTGCACCTTTCTTGCTTCTTTCTGCACCTTTCTTCCTCTTTCTGCCCCTCTCTTGCTTCTTTCTGCACCTTTCTTCCTCTTTCTGCACCTTTCTTCCTCTTTCTGCACCTCTCATCTTTCTGCACCTCTCTTTCTTCTTTCTGTACCTCTCTTGCTTTTTTATGCAGCTCCCTTGCCCCTTTCTGCACCTCGCTTGCCTCTTTCTGCACTTCTCTTGCTCCTTTCTGTACTTCTCTTGCCTCTTTCTGCACCTCTCCTGCCTCTTTCTGCACCTTTCTTCCTCTTTCTGCACCTCTCTTCTTTCTGCACCTCTTGCTTTTTTCTCCAGCTCCATTGCCCCTTTCTGCACCCCACTTGCCTCTTTCTGCACTTCTCTTGCTTCTTTATGCACCTCTCCTGCCTCTTTCTGCACCTCTCCTGCCTCTTTCTGCACCGCTCTTGCCTCTTTCTGCACTTCTCTTGCCTCTTTCTGCACTTCTCTTGCCTCTTTCTGCACTTCTCTTGCCTCTTTCTGCACTTCTTTTGCTTCTTTCTGCACCTTTCGTCCTCTTTCTGCACTTCTCTTGCCTCTTTACAGGGACGTTATAGTTAGGAATTAGCATTTAAAAAACCTTAGAAATTCACTGAAAAAACCCACAGGTTTCAGGGACGTTATAGTTAGGCTGACATTTCACTCGTGCAAATCAAGTGATGTAATTTGAGATGTCATCAGTGATGTCACTGACCATGTCATGAGTGATGTAATATTTGACGTCATCAGCAGTGCATTGCGGGGGCGTGAGTTATAGTTAGCTCAGCTAACTATAATGCTGAATTTCTCTGGTTTTGTTCGAGTAAAATGTCAGCCTAACTATAACGTTCCTGTAACCTGTGGTTTTTTCAGTGAATATCTAAGGTTTTTTAAATGCTAATTTCTAACTATAACATCCCCTTCAGGGAGTATATATATATATATATATATATATATATATATATATATATATATATATATTGCTGGCTCATCTTCTTTTAGCACCTTACAACATCTACATTTGCAGTGAGCTCTATGCAGTCAACCTTTATGCGCACATCATTTACGTCATGCCAGTTCCTTCTTGTTTTCTGTTCGATACAACACCGACAGATTTCTTTGGACTCCTGCAATGTCAATTTGTTATTGTCGTCTCCAGAAAGGCTCAAGAGTTGGAGGTTATCATTTGTTCTTCTCCTATTTTCAGTCAGGTTAAATAGCTGCTTTATCTGCAGGAGACAAAGTACTTTGAACCCACATAATAAATCTGTTACGAGATTAACAGTGAGGTAGTGCTGTTGTCGCATCTGAGCTCCCAGCACTAATAAAGCTAATTATGGCCACCTATTTTTAACACACAATTCATTCTTGGTGGCAAAATCTTTTAAAGACACATATGCCAAGAAATAGGAGGAGGCGGCAGCATAAGTAGATGGTACTGTGGGATGCACACAAGCAAGGGACTTCCTTTGATTTGTGTTGTGCTGTTCAGGAACTATGCGCAAAGATCCTTAGCATCTATTGGGAAGCATTGACTCCAGGGAAAGCTGCCCTCCATTTTGAACATGTGATGATGATGAAGAGATTGAAATCTGCTTTGTGCACCCGGAGAAAACCAGCAGATTTCTCCTCTAAATAGGCAACTTCACCTTTGATTAAAACTCAAGTAAGTGTATAACTGCTTGTTGATCTTGTAAAAGGGAATCACAGCGAATGAAAGGATCATTCAATGGCAGCAATAAGGCAGTGCATTATGTACGTAATTTTAGAAGTGTGATTGAACCAGAGGTGTACTTTTGCTTTTGATTGGGAATACGGGACAAAGCACATCTTGGAGACTGATTTCTGTGTTTTTTTAATAGTAATCTGGGAATTTTTGTTCCAGGTAGACGGAGCTGACCTCAGAGATGCCAGCCATGAACAAGCTGTGGAAGCGATACGAAAAGCGGGCAATCCGGTTATCTTTTTAGTGCAGAGCATAATAAACAGACCTAGAGTAAGTACTGAAAGAGTGATCTGGAGCCCAATGTAAGGGGCACTGCATGTTTTTAGATTGTTGTGGTTTCAGCTATGGAAAATGCACCTGACTAAATATTCATCCCAGGCCACACAGTGTCTGCTCTATTGTGGAAGAACTAATCATTACCACAACAAAGATAGATAAAGTTTACATTATATGGGTTGCAGTCCCTTTAGAAATTAAAAATATAATTATTTTTAAGTATTGTGAGTCTTTTATATAGTGCACCAGCAGGCTCAGTGAATTGTGCATAGTTCTGTCATTGTTGTACAGTGCCTTTCAAAATATCTGACTTTTCCCAGTAACTGCACTCTTCTCTTACTGTATTTTTGCTTTGTTCTGCGTGGTTCTGTGGGTAGTATAGTAAGTACTATTTAGGGTACTGTATCTTCAGAGGCTACATGCATTAAAGTGAGCAGTCAAACATGTGTGCTGTGATTAACTGGTGGGCTCCTCCCAGTCAGACACGTGGTTCACAACCTCTGAACTTTCAGCAGAAGTTAAAAGAAAATACATATTTTCAAACACTAGCAGGAGTACAATGTTAAGACACTTTTTTCACTTTGCAGGTGTTTGCATTAGTCATAATTATGGGTTAATTAGTTGTCTTCTACTGGTGGACCTGATGGTTAGCCATCAAACACAACAGAATTTTTTTTTCCTTTTCTCCAAGGATGAGATTAAATGTTCCGCCACTAGTACTGTTTCTTTACTTTTGTGTTCTTCTTTCCAGAAATAAACATTTTAATCCCTTTTAAAATAATGCCTGCAACAGGCGCTTTCACTATTTTGTTACTTTTCTTTCGATCTACGTTACACACAGATTGTTAGTTTTTTATTTTACTTTGTTGTGACAGTGGCAAAAATATGTAGATTGAGAGGAAGTTTTATTCTTCCTGCAACAGTTGTATTCCACCTTTCCAGTTTAGAAAATGCCTCACGCTCAACTTCTCTGCCCAACATGCCTCCTAGGTTAAAGCAGCACTGAGAAACGCCTTTAGAATGGCATGTTACTTCAAAGCATTCCCCTAAGGACAAGCTATTTGCAGTTCAATGTACAGAACTGGAGCCCATTACAGAATTATGCCAATAAAAAATTATTTACCTTTAACAGTTGTTTTACATAGCATGGGATGTTATGAACTCCCAAGTGTTGGGATGAATTCCACAAAAGTTAAAAAGAGGCCACACAGATTAAGCCAGTATCATTTGGTGCTGACTGCTTAATAATCTAAAGATGTTATATCATCAGGAGACATTGTCCATTCTCATACAATACATGGGGGATTTGCTTATAGTTTGTCCAAAACAATGACGTACATAAATATTGCCCTGGGTGATGTTGTAGTGTCTTAGTCATTTTCAAGAATTCCACCCATCAGTTTTGTGTTTCAGTGATTAAATACATGCCTTTGAGTCAAAATCTGCTGGGCTATATTTCTAAGAAAATTCTTGGGCGGTTGTCTGGAATAGTAGTTTGCAGGACATGGGCATCTATCCCAAAAACCTAGCTCCCAAACCAGTATTACAGCAGATGCTACTTTCTATCCACTGTTCCTTTCTGGTTTCAGGCCCTTAATTCTTGCTGATCAAAAGACCCCATCTACATTCAGTTTGTGTTATGATTTGGAACCTGGCCAGATTAGTAACAGTTGACAAGATATACTTTTTGAGAAAAAAAAGGGGTTACTGCTTCAACCTCAGATTCAGGACTTACATCCAGCACTTATGTTGCTGTATCTTAAGATGTTTATTAGCAATCAAGTACTGTCAGGGCCAAAACATTCTTCTGATTATTACCAAAACTTCAGTGGTATAAATAACATTTTGGAGAGATGCTAGTTTCTCACAGAAGAGCCTTCACAATACTCAGTACAGTTCCAATTGAGCATATTATGCATTTTACTCAAGCGTTAAGTATTTTCCATTAGTTGGTGAGATAATTTTTTAAAATCCGTTCTTAATACCAGATCATCCAAAAGGTAATTCGGAAATTTTGTTGAAGCCATTCCAGCAGTTCGCAGCCCTTTTCTACCTCAGTGTCATGATTCTGCCTAGTTACAGAGTCCTTGTCCTTTTTCATGAGTTTTCTCTCTGGTGCCAGAAAGCCACAATGACACTGTATGCCTTCATTTCAGTGCTGATCATGAAAGCACTGTTCAAATATAGGTTTTCCATCATGTATGAACTATCTCACCCTAACCTTGTGGTAGTGAATAGAGGAAAGAGCAAAGCATCTGCATCACTGTAGAAAAGTATGTGATATGTAAATGAAAAGTAATCTACATAGCTGCTCTGTTGGCAGTGTTTTTGTTTGTCATTTGATGTAAACAGTTGTTAAAATGTATACATTTAGATGTTACTTGACAGAATTTCGAGGTAACCTTTTTTTTCCTCAGGAGTCAATTTTGGTCAGGTCTTTAATGGACCTATGTTTATGGTTACTTACCCTGATAAGGAAACCACACTTTAACTGATCTCTGAACTTTAATGTTATCCATGTTTATAAAGCCCTTTTATAGTGTTAGTGAAGAGTGCCGTAATACAGACAATGACCACTGTAAAGCGTGTCAGAGAACATTGGACTCTATCGACTGGATAGTATTTTGCAGTGTAATAGTTATCTTGTGCTTCATTCATGTCAGCAGACATTTCAGTTTTCCATTTTCTGCAGGAAAACATTCTCATATTTTAACTGTCTAGAATTCCCTAGGAAAAAACCTGCCTGTAAAACAGAGAAGAAACTGCTTCTTAATTTCTACCTATGTTGAACTATAAAAGTACAGTTTACGCTTCAGCGATTCTTCGCCCGTGAAAAAAGAAATGACCCAGAAGATGTTTCATTTTCTCTGTATCTTTAGACATAATTCTCTAGATGGTAGGTTCAGATATGGGTGCATAGGATAAACCTTCTATTATTAACATTCTTTCTTTGAAGCCTGTAGTTAACTTGCACTGTACCCACCTCCTAAGCTACCTTCTTGTTATTGTTTCTTCCAAATTCAGGAACATAGGGGCTGAATAAATTAGTGGGTCAATGGCACTCACCCTAATGCGTCTTCACTCCTTGTCTGTAGGATCCTTTTTATTAAGACCTGAATTCAAGAAGGTTTCAGCTGTCAATTTTATGCTTTATTCATACACTGTCCATGGCTGAGTGGCAGGTAAGCTAGTTTCTAAAGGCCATTCTCAAATTGCATATCAAGTGTATTGGCTTGCAGGGTTTCCCCAACTAAGTATTAGTGAGGCTATAGTTTAGAGGTACCAGAGATACTATAGTGATTACGATTTCTTTATCCGTCTCCTGCGTCCATCAGGAAACACAAGTTCTATGCTGGGAAAGAACATTGTGGCTCCTTATATGAGACTAGAATAAGTTGCATTTCTGAATCCTGGTGACATCACAAATCCAGCAGTTGCCATGGATAAGGGAATTGTTCCCTATATAGTTATATTTCTATGTATTTTACATAGCTGTTGTTTATTTTACTAATATGCATATTCAGTTTGTACCTTTTCTCAGTGCAATGCAGGAATATAGAAACATCAGCAGATGACAGGTGCCTTCTTATACTGCATTTTTCTGAGTAAAATGGAAACTACTCTGACAGGAGTGCTTAAGTTAGGGCGTTGAATCTGTTTGATTATAGGTGATGAAAGACATAGGGTTTTGCAATAGTTGATCAATGAAGCACTTCAGTATTCTACTGAACGACTTTCCCTTTCAATAACTTCAGTACAGTTTTATTTTTGTGATTGCTAACTTAATACAAGAGACCTGTTCTGCCATTATCATTTGTCTGTGGGTACGTCTTAGCAGAAACCATAGTTCTCTGAAGGGGTTTTGTTTTTAAAATAATTAAAAATGTAAAATTAGTACGGAGACTAGAGAATACTTTGTAGCATGTGCGACTATCGATAAACATGCTCTGCATACTCCTGCCATCTAGTATAGGGCGCGGATGCTGGCAAATTGTTTCGAGTCACAAGATACATTGTGACTCCTACCTCAGCCCACAACACACCAGGACAAAGACTCCATCAAAGGTTGTATTTTTTTGGGTTTGGATGCTCCAGTGGCAGCTCCAGGATCAACATCCTAAACTGGACCTTTGGTGCCAGTCATCGAGGATTTGGTTCTGAAAACCTCAGTACCAGAGAAGAGACTTTGTTTGGACTCTGCTTTGAGTTGCATCGACACAACTTTTAAGAAGCAGTTCCCACTAAGAATGACTGTTTTGGGAGGATGTCGTGGAGAGAAAGCCCTTCCAGTTTTGAGCGATACAAAAGGGGATGATGGACGGAACGTTTGAGCCAATCAAACACTCACCCCCAGTCAACTGATCTGGGTTTAATCCATCATCATTCTTTAGCTCACTCCACCACCCCAGTTCAGACATGGCCATATGCAAATCAGTCTGACCCTGTGCCTCATGGGAACAGTCCAGCCCAAACCGCCAAGCCATGTCTTCCCTGGACCAGAAACAAGCATCCTAGGACCGGTTTCTGGCATTCCAGCCGTCATCAGCCAGGCTTGCTTGAATCCAGTGGCAAAGTGAGCAACGGACCCACGTCTGGGCATACCCCGCCAACTTAGGGCGAACAAAGCGATACAAAAGGGGATGATGGACGGAACGTTTGAGCCAATCAAACACTCACCCCCAGTCAACTGATCTGGGTTTAATCCATCATCATTCTTTAGCTCACTCCACCACCCCAGTTCAGACATGGCCATATGCAAATCAGTCTGACCCTGTGCCTCATGGGAACAGTCCAGCCCAAACCGCCAAGCCATGTCTTCCCTGGACCGGAAACAAGCATCCTAGGACCGGTTTCTGGCATTCCAGCCGTCATCAGCCAGGCTTGCTTGAATCCAGTGGCAAAGTGAGCAAGGGACCCACGTCTGGGCATACCCCCGCCAACTTAGGGCGAACAAAGCGATACAAAAGGGGATGAAGGACGGAACGTTTGAGCCAATCAAACACTCACCCCCAGTCAACTGATCTGGGTTTAATCCATCATCGTTCTTTAGCTCACTCCACCACCCCAGTTCAGACATGGCCATATGCAAATCAGTCTGACCCTGTGCCTCATGGGAACAGTCCAGCCCAAACCGCCAAGCCATGTCTTCCCTGGACCGGAAACAAGCATCCTAGGACCGGTTTCTGGCATTCCAGCCGTCATCAGCCAGGCTTGCTTGAATCCAGTGGCAAAGTGAGCAAGGGACCCACGTCTGGGCATACCCCCGCCAACTTAGGGCGAACAAAGCGATACAAAAGGGGATGATGGACGGAACGTTTGAGCCAATCAAACACTCACCCCCAGTCAACTGATCTGGGTTTAATCCATCATCATTCTTTAGCTCACTCCACCACCCCAGTTCAGACATGGCCATATGCAAATCAGTCTGACCCTGTGCCTCATGGGAACAGTCCAGCCCAAACCGCCAAGCCATGTCTTCCCTGGACCGGAAACAAGCATCCTAGGACCGGTTTCTGGCATTCCAGCCGTCATCAGCCAGGCTTGCTTGAATCCAGTGGCAAAGTGAGCAAGGGACCCACGTCTGGGCATACCCCCGCCAACTTAGGGCGAACAAAGCGATACAAAAGGGGATGATGGACGGAACGTTTGAGCCAATCAAACACCCCCAGTCAACTGATCTGGGTTTAATCCATCATCATTCTTTAGCTCACTCCACCACCCCAGTTCAGACATGGCCATATGCAAATCAGTCTGACCCTGTGCCTCATGGGAACAGTCCAGCCCAAACCGCCAAGCCATGTCTTCCCTGGACCAGTTTTGAAGCAGATGTAAATCATACGTCCTCTGCTCTGACCAGCATCCTGTGTGCAACCTCTACTTGTGTCCTGAGCATGAGGAATCAATCTTTTCTCAGAGCAAGTAGTTCAGGTGCAAAAATACTAACTAGCTCTGATGGGAAAGATGCAGCGTCAGAGTGCACCTGAAACACTAGACATATTTGGCCCAGAGGATATCATTGACACCAAGGGAGAAGAAACAAGGTCTTCAGGAATCCAGCTGATGCAAGGTGAGCAAACCCAAAAGGTATGTCCTCCGACGCTTTGAAGGTGGAGGAGCAGGGGGAACTTCCATTGCCCCATAACAAAGGACCCAGGAAAAGAACCACTCGTAGGGCCTCCATTTAACAACAACCACTTGAAGATCAGCCCTCTGGGACCAATCTCGTAAGCACCCTCACGTTAAGGTTGAGCACCACTCCAGAGGAAGTCTGGCATCAAGACTGGAGGCAAGTCATAAAAGGCACTGACCTTCAGGTCCGGCTCCAGGCTTTGAGATCTCTTGATCACAGGAGACTCCTTCAGCTTTAGGAAAGACTCTGGTGAAGGTAACTGAGCCTCAGCACCCATCTATGTCTATTCTACCTCAAGCCTCTAAATGGCCCATTTCAGAGTCCAAATATGTTTAGAAGCTGACTCCGAAACATACACCATGTTTGATTCTGAAGCAGACCTTGATGTCGAGATCAGACTCGAGGAAGGCCCATTTCACTTTAGAGCTTCCTGAGGTGCCCAATGTCTGGCAGTGGGAGGTTTTCATCCACCCAATCACAGGGCAAATATTAGCTCAGCCAAACCTATAGATCCAACCCCAAACACCTTAAGCACCCAAGAAGAGAAGGGCTCTCCTTCGAGGAACAAATTTCGGAGGAGCTACAGTCCTAATCAAGTCCCAAAAAGATTAGGGACAAGGCCTCTAGTCCACCACGACAGCCTCTCACTTCTATACCTTACTCACCATAAGCACCTCCTCTGCCCCATACACCACTAGCTCTGCCTCACTCTTGCACACTTCCGCCCCCCTCAGTTGCTACGGTTCTCTTCCAAGTCTGACCACTTTGAGTAAAGACTCAGTCGCAGTCGGGTGGGGATGATCCATGGGAAGATTACCACATAGATCCCCAAGACGATCCTGACCTTGAACCCTACCTTGTTAAAGCTTTCCCCCAGAGACACCACCACCTACCATGCAGTTATACATTGGGCAGTGCACCACGAGAAGATAAAACTGCACACCAGAGGATGAGGAAGATTTCTTAGTTGAAACACTCTCTAAGACCAAGAGATCTGTACAGTACCTACTAATCTCAAGAGCATGGTTAAATGCACCACAGAAAACCTAAAAGACCCAGTCAGGCTTCAAATTGTCACCCCACGAGTGAAGCAGAAGCATAAGGCATTGCCTAATGTCTCAGTGTATGTCTAGGGACAGGTTCTGCTGGACTCTTTGGTGGTACATACAGACAGGAAGATGGCCTCGGCACAGGCAACAGAAGTTGCTCCGCCCTCAGATAAGTAAAGCAAGAAGATTAATGAACCTGGGAAATCTGTGGCTTATGGAGGCAGCCACCCAGCGTGGTATTGCCAGTTCAGTCAGACAGCTCTCCAGATATGATTCTAATAACTGTGAGAAAATGGAGGTGCTGGTCAGGCACTTCTTTGAATCCTTTTGCAAATTGGGGCAGGAGCTAGTTAGCTCAAGGAAGTGATCTCAAATACAAACATTTGTTGTGTGTTGGACTCTAACGATACTAAATCTAGACAGATCAATACCAGTGTCCTGCTTAGACACCATTGCTGGCTGAGAGTCTTGGGTTCAGACTGGGAGTGCAACAGCACCTCATCAGTATCCTGTTCGATGGAGAGCTTCTGATTGGCCCCCAAGTTGATTGAATACTTGAAAAATTTAAAAGGACACTGAGACTGCCAAGGCCATGGATGCACTGCAGATTCCCAAAACCAAGGTCTGCCTTTTGCGAACAGAAGGTGTGAGGAGGTCCATAATCATCTGCTCATCATTCCTTTCAGAATACATAGGCAACCAAGTCCTTCAGTAGAAGTGGCAAGAGTTGCAGAGGCAAGGGTATAGGTGGTTCCAACAAGAGTGCCTCCTCCTCTAAGCAGTAATTTGCCTGTCGGTTCCCTGATCAAAGAAACACATATTAAGGGAAGGCTGTGGTTTTTCCTTTCACAGTGGGGGAAAATGTCCTCAGACAAATGGGTGCTTGCGGTGGTACGGGGGGTACTTTCTGGAGTTCCACACCATTCCTCCAAACGTATCACCTCATCACCATAGAATGAGTCAAGACCATCTATGGCTATTGTAGAAAGAAACAGGCACTCCTTGACAAAGTGGCTATCAGCTCCCGGCACTAGTAGGGTCAAGGAGTCTACTCTCTGTATTTCCTGATCCCTAAAAAGGATTGAACTCTGTGGCCTATTCTAGATCTAAAGCCCTTGAACTGCTACATCCTGTCAGTGTACTTTAAAATAATCACCATGCAGGTCTTCATTCCACTGCTGTTTATGGGAGCACATGACGACTCTTGACGTTTTGAAGAACCCCATACGCCCAGCACATGATTGCTACCTCTGCTTTGTCGTAAGTGGTCAATACTACCAATTCAAAGTTTTACCTTTCTGTGTTATAACAGCTCCAAGAGTGTTTACCAAAGGTCTAGCAGTGGTGGCTGCACAACGGCACGGAAGCACTTCATCTTCCCTTATCTGGTTGATTGGCTGATAAAGAGCAGAAGACGAGAACACTGCAGAGATTATAGTGTTGATAGAGTTCAGGAACTCCCTCAACCACAGGTGACCATTACCACAGACACCTGACTATTGGTGTGATGAGCATATTTCAACCATATAGCGGTGCAGGATACATGAAAGCAAGAACATCTTGGCTGTCATACCAGTTACTTTGAGCTCACAGCTATTCAACTGGCTCCCACAACATTTGACCCTCACTTTCAAAGCAAGACGGTCTAGATAGTGACAGAATACATGACAGCAATGTGTTACATCCAGAGACAGGGAGGAGCTCACTCTTGCCAGCTGACAGCACTAGCCCAAAACATATGGCATTGGGCTGTTCGGAACCGCCTTCTGTTTCTAACCGAGCATCTGCCATGGACAACAATTTTAGCAGACCTCCTAAGTGGGTCGCATGAATAAGTCTACAATGAGAAGATAAACTGCAAAGAACCTCATAGCCTCTTCAAGAAATGTGGCTCTCCCAAAATCGTTCAGTTTTCCATGATGTTAAGCGCAAAATGGCAGTTCATGGGCAATGCACTGTAGATGAACTGGTCAGGGATATGTGCTTACTCATTTTCCTCGGTTACCTCTGATTCCATACATTGTGAGGAAAATGAAGCAGCTATCCATGACCCTCATTCTAGTGGTACTAAATTGGGTGAGACGACCTTGGTATTCCATGCTGCAGGAGTAGTCTGTGCACCCATACTGAGGCCTGATCTAACTCGACATCAGGCGCAGCTCAGATATCTAAACCTCAGGAAATTGAATCTGGTGACCTGACACCTGAGGTCCTAGAGTTTGGCTACCTTAAACTCTTCAAAGGGGAGTCTATGAAATCATGTGTGAGGCATGTAAACGCACTATTTGGGCATGTTATTATGTTAAGTGGGCAATATTTGTTCATTGTTGGTTGGGAAAGGAAATAGATAATCTTAAAGTGTCTGTTCAAGATATCATCTGCTATTCATACACTTGCAAAAGCGGGATTATCATACACCTCTTTTCATTTAAGTTCAGCAGAAAAGACAGCTTACGTGCAGAACAGGCAACATTTGTCCCTCATTAAAATATCTGTGGTCAGGGCCTTCAAGGGAGGCCTAAACAGGACCCCACGAACTGCTGAAGCACCATCCTGGAATCTGAATATAGTTATAACAAGGCTGATGGGTCCTCCTTTGGAACCACTACACCTTTTTGGCATTCAGTTGTTTTGAAAGGTGGCCTTCCTGGTTACTTTCACATCTCTGAGGAAAATTAGTGAGCTGCAAGCATTGACTGTTTATACAAGTATCCAGTTATAGAGTGGTATTGGGAACAAACCCAAAGTTCTACCAAAGGTGATCTCGCCTTTCATGTCAAACAGACAATTGAGTTGCCTTCTTCTTTCCACACCAAGGGGCTCATTACGATGAGACCCACCGACACCCAGTTTGCGGTCCCGACCACCCCATAAGGATGCGACCGAACAGTCTTCGGTCGCATTCCTATTTTTTACTATAGGAGCATGCATTACAGCTGTAAACCGTCCGGAATGCGTGCTCCCATAGTGAAATAGGAGGTGCGGTTCATCCCTGTACCCTGTGGTAGGAGCCTGCCACAAGGTGCAGGGATCAACAGGGGGGCACCATAGGTGCCTCCTCGGCCTCCAACCGGAGGCCATGCACCAAAGGGGGCCCTGCTGTGGGCCCCCAAACACTCTTTCCAACATGGTTTCATGTCGGACAGACCAGCATGGAAACAATGTCGGAAAGCGTGCATTGTAATCTCAAGGGCGGAAAGAGCCACCCTTGAGATTACAGGCCACAATCCGACTGGCGGACGGGCTCTCTCAGCCTGTCGAAGCCAGCCGGAATGAACGGCCGGTTTCCTTTATGACCGCCTCCATCAAAATCAGGTGGTCGGAAAGGAAACCGACCGGCCTATTACGATGCAGCCCTTTGGTCGGAGCCTTTAAGGCCCGTATCGTAATCGGCCCCTTAGAGATTCTGGTGGAAATATCATTACACACGTGATGTTAAGAGTGAACTCGCGTTCTACATTGACCAGACTAAATCCATCTGCTAAACAAAATAATTGTTTGTTGTCTTTGGGAAGCCCCACTTAGGAAACCCTATTTTCAAGGAAGGTATTGCTAGATGGCTTGTTAGATGTATTCAAACATGTTATTCTAAGGCTAAACATAAGTTACAGTTAATACCTAGAGCACATTCCACTTGCAACAAGGCAGCTGCTGTGGCATTCTTAGGAAAAATACCACTAGCAGACATTTGTATGGCTGCTACATGGTCTACACCAAACGCATTCACCAAACACTATAGTGTGGGTTTTCAAGCCCATCAGGTGGCCTTAGTTGGCCAACAGTTTTAGAAACGTGTTCCAAGAATCTGCATCATCTGCATCATCTGCCCAGTAGCCACCGGTTAGGGTAGAAATTGCTTTACAGTCTATGCAGAGCATTTGTATCTACAACCACATACACTGCAGACAGAATATGTTACATACCCTGTAACCATCTTTTCATAGCCTTTCGGGCTGTAGATTCACAAGTTCTTAATATAATGTTTTGTTTTGCTTTCATTGTTCTAGCTAATATAATTTAAAATGATAATTCATTGCGTCATGCACTATAAGCTTGTGTTCCAGTTGTACCACATCAGCTAAATATTAAACATTTTAATTCTACCTATGATTATTGCATTGTCATGAGTCTTCTAACATGTACATTAGAATATAATACATTATGTTCCTTGTCATTTACTGTTTTGTGGACGTTCAACCCAAAATAAACCATGATGAGGGAGAAAACATTGATTCTGGAAATGGACCATGGTCAACTTTTTCTTAAATAAATTCGACCAAATGTCATATCAAATGCCAAACAACTTGATCAAACAAGGGCTTATTTTGATCTGTTAATTGTTATCCACTCCACTTACATAGACATGGTGTCTAGATCCTTATGGACTTAGGCTGAACAGATGAATAAATTGTTCAATACTGTTTTTTCCAATTTTAACACATGAGGGAGTATATGATACTCCAATGCCTTTGGTCTATTAGCCTCACAACTGTGTTCACGTTAATTGAGTAAATCTGAGGTAAAAAGACAGGGAGGCATTAGTAAGGAAGTAACAGATCTATATGTCAACAAAAGGATAATGTTAGCTTTCCTGTAACCACCTGTTTATAGCCTGTAGTGCTGTATATGCAGATGCTCTGCACAGTCCTGCCACCTGGTGTTATGCACAGATGTTAGTACGTTTTTTTTCTGCTAAGAAGTTTCTTGTCACGAGAGCTTGCTTGACACTTCCCCTAACCCTCAAAATGCACCAGGATAAAGACTTCACTTCATATTTTCTATTCCCCAGAGGGTGAGTAGTGGCAGTGAGTGTATTAGTGAAAGTCAGAATGAATGTATTGTGCACTGTAAAAGAGGCACGAGAAACATCCAAAATCATGGCTCACCTCCGGGGTCGTAAGTGGTGCCAACACTCTAATTATTGTAAATGGCCAGTCTCATAGGAAGTCTTTGTTATGCTTGTCATCAAGGACTACAATTTGTAACTTTTGAGAAAAGTAAGTGAAATTTCTAGCCTCAATCATTAGATGGTGGGATAATGCATGCAAACATCTAAATAGCATGCTCTAAAACTGACGTTGCAGGCAATTCAATCTTTTCTCATTTTCAGCTTTTGCCAGGAATCTAAAAAAAGCCCTTTTCAGTTGAGGCACCCAGACTCCTAGAGTCTGTCTTCATTCTGGGATGAATTATTTCTAAAGAATTTTAGTATAGTTTTGGGAGGTGTAAATATTAATGTTGTTGATGCCAAATGTGTCTTTAAATCTTGTGACGACATGCTATTTTTCATGACATTGAATCATTGTTAAGAACAATAAAACTTAACAACAAAAAATAAACAAGCAACATTTTTTGCCTTACCTCCAGGTTACAATTAAGGGTGTACCTTCGCTCCTTCCTCATGTTTACCTATATTAAAGGTCTTGTCAGTCTCTCTTTCAAAACATTATGCATGTTTTGTGAACATCTCGCTCATTAATGGTTCATGATTTTGCCTTTTGAGCTTCATTTCACCAGGAGGGGCCATGGTACACAAGACTATACCCTTCCTGTCAATCATAATTTTCCCAGTGTTAAAGAACTTTAGGATGCTATTCTTCTGTTGCACTGGTCAGGCAGCTTGGTCATCGTTGGTGGGGTTTCTGATTTCCCGTGGAATGATTTGACGATTTTAGCCATGTGCAGTCATGGTGGCCCTGTTGGCTTATTGCCTAGATTTGATCTCGCCGACATAACAGTAAACCTGTAATAGTCATTGTTAAGGTAGTGCTGACCAAAACGAAAACAATCTTTACCAGTAAAGAAGAAAACTGTCATTTGGATTTGGAACTTTTCCACTCAGTAGGTAGGTTATAATTCAGCATGGAAACTTTACTATGTCGAAGCAGACCCAAAATGTTGTAGCATGATCCTTTATTTAAATGATGCTCTCCTAAAATACTCCATCATTGACAGTCTTTTAAGTGGGTAGCAATGCTTGAGAAGTCCTACTAAAGTGGCTGGACAATTCTCCTTCCCTCTTCACCGGACCTGCAGGCAGTATATCCATCCATCCATATACCAAACTGTTGCCACTGTGAAAAAGTCACTAATACCAAGAATACAACCCTGTAGATGATATTTCCTTCTATTTAATCGTAGACAGTTTGAGTTTGTGGTATCAGCAATTTTAAATCTGATATCATTAGCATAGTGAAGGATGGTTTTATCAGACCTGCACATACATCTAAGAGGCAGCATCTTAAACCTGCGATCAGGGGAGAACTGCAGTAAAAGCAAGGTATCAGTCCGGGACTGCAGTTGCATTATACCAACATCATGGCCATTACCTAGATTTCCATTGTGATGGGCAGGCAGACGCCTCTTGACATTGCAAGCGGATGGACAGATGTGTTATTTGCTTGGGGGTATCACAGTCTGAAGAGGTCCCACTTCCTTCATAACTAGCCTCTAGTGTAAAGTAAGCTGGAATTGCAGAGACATTATGCGTTGACATTTATTATTTGTAGTTATACTGAAAGTGTAGATTTCTTTTAACATTAGTCCTAGAAGACTACCTGATGTTTTCCCAAGTATCTGTGAGGAAAGAAGTTAAAAAGACACCACAGTCTTATGTGTCTCTTAAGCAAGACCACATTATGTTTTTTTTAATTTTTTAATTTTTTATTTTTATTAACAATTTTATTAGTAACAAAGCAGCAATCAAGACAGTACATCGACAGTTTAGGTAAAGATGTTCAAGAGATTACAGCATTATCTTCTTTATAATTAGTCCGGCAGAAGCCCATGGCAGCATAGATCAGTCAGTACAGGACAATCCCAGGTGGGTCACTTATATGTTCTTGGGTCAGGAAATGCAAATAACTTATACCTAGTGCTGATTGCCCACCGTGTGCGCCTTACTCCCATCCATGTCCTCCTCCAACACCTGGAGTCTTTCCCTCCTCAGCTCTACTGTTGGAGAGACACATCTCCCCCCTATATTTATTCCAGCGCCCCCATTTGTGATCCCATTTACGTGGACATCCCCTGCCTTTATAAACTGTTTTTTCGGCGATCATGGCATTATCCATATCTTTTGCCCAATCTCTCAGCAGTGGTAAAGTGTCTACGCCCCATTTCTGGGCTATATTTCGTTTTGCTATGCACCACCCCATCATGGCCCACGATTGCTCGGCTTGCGTGAGGTCTGTTGCTTCCCAGATATTGAGAAGACACAGTGTGGGATTTGAGAGGATGAACTTGTCACACGTTCTGGTCAGTTGTCTGGTCACGTCCGTCCAATATTGCTGTATGTGAGGGCAGCCCCATAGGATGTGCAGGAATGTTCCCGGTTGGTTACAGTGTCGGAGGCAGAGAGCGTCGGGTCTCCTACCTAATCGATGTAGTAGGATGGCATCAAAATATACTCGATGAAGAATTTTAATCTGCACCAGGCGAAGTCGCATCGGGATGGCTATCTCGCGGGGGAGGATAACGCTTCTAGCCAATCTTCATCGGCTAGTTTTCCCAGGTCACCCTCCCAAGACGTCCTCAGCTTCAACATTGGATCGACTCGGTTATTAATCAATTTCCTATATGTGAGAGAGACGGCCTTGCGGGTCATAGGATCCAGCAAGAGCCGGTCCTCCAGGGGAGAAGAATCTGGAAGGGGTATCCCCAGGGAGGGCAGAGTCAATAGCATGACTGATTTGGAAATATCGAAATTTCTCCGTCTGCGCTAGCTGGTACCTATTCTGGAGGTCCGAGAACGACGCCTTCTTGTCCTTGATCCAAAAGTCAACTGTAGAGATCCCAATTTTGTCCCATTTATCAAATCCTGCACAGGCGCTAAGCCGTCCCAGGATATCCGGTTCCCATAGAGGGGTAGCCTTCGTGAGGCGCCCCTGCTAGCCCATCCGCCTCTGCGCCCCGTGCCACACTTCCACCGTACGCGCTGTAGGGCCGGTCAAGCACAATTTTCTGTGGTTCGTATACAGAGCTCTATTGTAACCTCCTTTCCCCAGCAACCAGTGGTCAGTGCGAAAGCTGGGATCATCATGCCGCCCGAACACCCATTGATTGATAGCTATCAATTGTGAAGCCTGATAGTAAAGGCGCAGATCTGGTAGACCTATACCCCCATCATACCATCCCATAGTAAGCTTGGCCATGGCTATACGAGGCGGCCTGTCGTCCCATAATAAATCTCGTACGGCCGCATCAATCTGCCGGAAGTAAGATTCGGGGATCGGAATGGGAGTGTTTTGTAGCACGAATAAAAAACGTGGCAGGGCGAGCATTTTGAATAAGGATGCGCGCCCTAACAAGGTAAGGGGGAGTGTTTTCCAGTGCGTGACGTCTGACCGAAACCTCTGTAGCGGCCCCAACAGGTTCCGTTCAAAAAACAGTGTGGCATCCGTAGTGATAAAAAT
The DNA here is from genome assembly GCA_963921515.1 of Calotriton arnoldi. Lineage (NCBI taxonomy): Eukaryota > Metazoa > Chordata > Amphibia > Caudata > Salamandridae > Calotriton > Calotriton arnoldi. The sequence goes on from CAWUFW010001384.1 coordinate 2,322,408, forward strand.
CCCTAAGTACCGAAAGCCCTGGGAGGCTACCGGAATATCGTATCCACAAGGACTCCGCGGTGGTTGTCCCCAAAGGGGATACATCTGGGATTTTGACCAGTTTATTTGATACCCAGAGTGTGCCCCAAAAATATGAAAAATATGGAGTACACAGTGCAGCGAGCGCGTCGGTGAGGCAAGATAAAGCAGGATATCATCCGCATAGAGCGATATGCGGTCTTCGTGCTCAGCCGTCCATCGAAGGCCTCTAATGCCCGGGTCACCCCTTATCCATACCGCCAGCGGCTCCAAGACCATGGCAAAAAGGAGCGGTGATAACGGGCATCCTTGCCTTGTGCCACGGCACAGTGGGAAAGAAGTAGAGCGATGATTGTTCACTGAAACATGAGCCATGGGTTGTGCATATAACAATTTGACCCATCCCATAAATTTGGGTCCGAACCCGATGCGGCCAAGAACTGCGAACAAATAGTCCCACGCTATGGTGTCAAACGCCATTTTGGCGTCAAGTGCCAGCAGAATCGCTTCTTCTAGAGTGCCTACACGGCCCAATATCCCATGCAGACGACGCAGGTTACGTGCAGTGTTCCGTCCCGGTATGAATCCCGACTGATCTGGATGAATCAAGTCGGTGAGATAGGGGAGCAGACGAGTCGCCAAAAGTTTTGCGAGAATTTTAGCCTCTACCTTGATCAGAGAGATAGGCCTATACGAGGCGCATTCATCTACCGGCTTTCCAGGTTTATGAATGACTACAATAGTGGCCTCACGAATATCTGTCGGGAGGAGGGCGTTCTCGTAACTTTCGTTATATAGATTTAGTAAATGAGGAGCTAATTTGAAAGCCATGGGCTTGAACAATTCGATCGGGAGCCCGTTTGGGCCCATCGCTTTGCCCCCGTAAATGTCTTGAATTGCCTTATGAATCTCTTCAACCGACAAGTCAACTTCCAGCGCCTCCTTATCCTGTTCCGAGAGGCACGGCACTCCAATAGTGGCAAGCAGTTCGGCCGCTCTCGTAGGCTGCGAGTCTTGCGGTATACCATACACATTCTTATAGTGGTTTGCAAAAGATTCAGCGATGTCCCGTGGGTCCGTCATCAGAGCACCATCCGAGCTCTTGATAGCTCTCACCCATCTCGCTGATTGTTCTTTACGTTCTAGCCACGCCAGCAATTTATCCGTGCGTTCCCCTTGTTCATATATACGGTGCCGGGTGGCCAGCGCACGTCTCCTGGCGTCCTCTTGTAGCAATTGCGTATAATCTTGCCTTTTTACGTTGAGCAGATGTTGAGTGTCAGGGGCCGGGGCCCGAGATATATCTACCTCAAGACGTAGGATCTCAGTTTCCAGCTCCAACACCCTACGACGGCGTTCAGCCCTGTGACCAGCCATCGCCGACAGTGCCCTCCCTTTAATCACTGCACCGTATGCCCCCCAAAGCGTAATGGCTGATTGGACCGATCCTATATTTTCCTCAAAATAATAATCTGTGTCTTTCCGCAAGGCCTCTCTAATATGCGGAATCTTGAGTGCCCAAGGTTGTATCCGTATCGGGCCAGGTTGAGGCGGGCGTTGCACTCCAAGGACCGTCAGCACCGGGGAATGATCCGACACCCCCGTGCCAAACACCTAGTGTTGGAAAGGTCATGTATGTGTTGTGCATGTGTGAATAAGTAGTCAATTCGTGATTGACTTCCGTGTACCCCGGACTGGAACGTAAAGTGTGTATCCCAAGGGTGCGACCACCTCCAAATATCTACCATCCCTAAGGCTTCAATAAAGTCTCGTAATGGTGAGCAGCGTGTTGAGTCACTTCTGGGCGGTGATCTATCTAGTTGACCGTCAATCGTCAGGTTGAAGTCACCCCCCATTATCAGTGTGCCCACAGGTAGGTGAAGTAACAGGGCCCCCACATCCATCAAGGTCAGTCGTTGTAGGCCCGGTGGAGCATACACAGAAACAACATTCAGGACTCTGCCCTACCACATACCCGTGCAAGCTGCGTACCTGCCCTGTGGATCCGTCCAGGTATTCTGTATCACATATGGACAGCCTTTTCGAAGGAGGACCCACGCCCCCCTGGATCTTGTGGTGAAACCTGAGTGGGCTACCATTCGATACCCCTTTCTGTCGAGGGCCCTGCAAGAATTACCAATTAGTCCATGGCGGTGGACATACTGCAGCACAATACCTCTCTTAATTTTGTCTCCTAACCCGTTGACATTCCAAGTTATAAGCTTAAGTCCCTGACTGTTGGCCATCTTGTCACAGCTATCGGAAGAACGGAGCCCATGGCTGACTTGTAGCCCCCAACCCGCTCCCGTGTCGCCATCTGAGCGATCCCCGGACTTTCACTGACCTTCTCATAGTATTGGAGCTCTCCTGCTGCTATCTGTACATAGAAACCAACCAATTTGTGCATACATAAGCAGTTACTTTGTCTTGCTGCATAACATCCCCTAGTAACCCCCCCAACAGATCAAACTCCAGATTACTATCAACCCAATAAACGTACCCCCCTCCCTGCCTCCCTGCTTAACGGGACAAAAACCGCCCGCCACCCCCAACATGCAGAGTGCCTGTCGCCCACCCATAAACAATTCCAGGGAACGCGAGTAACCCCACTCCCCATTTGCATAACTCTATTCAGACATTTCTCCGCCCCCCCACCCGACCCCTACCCCAAAAGCAATATACCATCCAGAGGCGCAGTACCATCCCCGTCAGATGTCTTGTGGCCCCCACATTTTCAATAGCAATATAGTTGCGAGTTTCATAAGAAAACCGTTCCGCCCCATAACAACCCAACATGTTGAACGAACACAGCAAACAGTGACATGATTGACCCAGTCACTTATGAGGGCAATCCCCAGAAAGTGGACCATCCCCGTGACATAAGTATCAGGAGTATTGTATTGTATTGTATATGGTATTTATAAAGCGCAACAAACACCCTACGGGTACCCTGGCGCTAAAAGTACATGTATACAAACCAACGTCAGGCAAGAAAGGACAGAACCTAAAGAAAAACATTGCTCAAAAGAAAGACAGGAACATTATCTGGGGAACAGCCACGTTTTGATCCTTTTTCTAAACAAAGACAAGGTACTGCATTGTCTGATTTCAGTTGGGAGTGTGTTCCAGAGCTTTGCAGCAGCAACACTAAAAGATCTTCCTCCCGATCTGACCTTATTGAACCTGGGTATCTTTGCCAGGTAAGCAGAAGAGGAACGAAGGGTCCGGGTAGGAATATACCAGACCAATTTCTTCTGCAACGGTCTAGGACCGAGTCCATGTAATGCCCTAAACCCCATACAAAGGGATTTAAAATAGATTCTTTGCTGCACAGGGAGCCAATGTAGCTCCGATAGGCACATTGAAGCAGAAGAACTTCGAGGTCTAGACAAGGCCAGTTTCGCAGCAGTGTTCTGGACACGCTGCAGTCTCTGTATCAAATACTTTGGGGACTCCAGCAGCAAAGCATTACAATAGTCGAGTCTACTTAGGATGGCGCCTTGAACAACCAAGGCTCTGGCCGAAATTGGGAGCAACGGAAGAATCTTTCTCAGAGCCCTAATGAGGCCAAAACAGCACCCCACCAACTTGTTCACTTGCGTCTCCAGAGATAGGTTGGCATTGAACATAACACCCAAATTTCGCACCGTCTTAGATGGCGCCAAAGTGGTAGATGAGCCAAGGGGCCAAAAGTTGTGAGGAAGAGGCCGGTGGACCTTCCCAACTGCGCAGTGTACAATTTCGGTTTTATCCGAATTGAATTGCAAGGAGTTATTCGGTAGCCACTGCGCAGTGTCATGCATACATGCATGAAAATCCTCCAGGGCGTTGGGTGGCGTTTCATCAAGAGAAATAATAATCTGGGTATCATCAGCATAATTCACCAATTTTACATTATGAGCCCGAATGATGTTAATCAGTGGGCTCAAGTAGATGTTAAATAAAATTGGGCTGATGGCGGATCCTTGTGGAACTCCATGACAGTCCGCTCAAGTATCCCCTCCCAGCACTAGACTTGTGCGAACTCAAGTTCGGGTGGCAATGGCCCCAAGACCATGCTCCCCAAAGTTCGTGAGGGCACCAGGAGGACATAACAATCCCAAACAGCCTTACCGACCATTGAATCAGCACCCTCCCGTGTGTCCCTGGGAATCAGAGTCAGAATGTGGAGGAGTTCATTTCTGCTGGCGCCAGTCAGCGTTGTCGTCCGCCGCCGAGAATGTCTTTTTGCCCTTTGTTTCGACCGTGCGCCATCCCTCAAGCCAGTCCCAGGCCTCTTCAGGTCGAGTGAAGAACCACGATTTTCCATTGGCTTCCACCCGAAGCTTGGCGGGGAACAACATTGCATACTTCACTTCCTGGTCACGTAGGGCCCGTTTCACCTCCAGGAAACTGCGACGCTGTCTCTGCACACGCAATGTGAAATCTGGAAAGAACATGATTTTGCTGTTCTCCAGGGTAAGTGGCGGGGCCGCCCTTGCCGTCTGTAGGATAACATCGCAGTCTCGAAAGTTAAACACCCGTGCCAACAGTGGGCGAGGGGGCGCTCCCGGCTTCGGGCGGCCGCCAGGCACTCGGTGAGCTCTTTCAATCGTGAAGGAGTTGGAGAGTCCCCTGGGTTGAAGATGCTTAAGGACCAGTTCCTCCACAAAAAGGTCTGCCGCCTGCCCCTCCGCGTTCTCCGGCACACCAATAATGCGGACATTGTTCCGTCGCATTCGACCTTCGTAGTCATCCAGCTGCAGGGCCATCGCCTCATGGGAAGAGCGGAGGTCCGTGATTTGTTTCTTGAGCAGGGCGGTGTCGGTAACCAATTCCTTGGCAGTGTTCTCCACAGATCCTACCCTTTCTGTGATTTTCTTCATGTTCTCTCGAATCAGTGCAACATCCGTTGCCACTGTGTTGATCCGCACCTCAAGGGAGGTCCTGACCGCCGTTATTGCTTCAAGGAGATCCTTATTCGATGGTTCCGCGGCATCCCCCGGCGTTACTGTCTCCATATGGCCTTCAGTCTGCTGTTTCTGCCAGGCGTACTTCTCCATCTTGGTCTGGGTTGTCGACCGGTTATTACGGCCGGACGCCATTGCCTATTGTCACGGGGGCACCACAGCTAAGCAAGGCGCCGCCGCTACTCCCCGCCGCCTGCGGTGAAGTCCTTCACCCGGCCTGTCGGCTTTCGCGGGAAGCACCCCACACAGAGGGGTATCTAGCTGAGGCCGCCGCACAGCGGCCCTGGACGAAAGGTCAATAAATTGTTTCAGCTAGGCCCCCAGCGTCCAAATCGCGGAAAGTTGCAGTGCAGGTCAAGGGCCACTTCCAGCCCTCTTACGCTGGCCCGGTATTGTCCGCTTCTTCCGGTACCGCGGGGGGGCCACTCCTATCCCCCTCTCAGCTTGTAGGCAAGTCTCAGTGTCTTTATGGCAGCCAAGTATAAATGTCCTCACCCTCTGGGCCTAACTGCCCTCCGCGGCAAACGGCTCAAGGGGCCCCCAGCGCGTTCCTTCAAATCTTTTTAGTCTGCTTCAGATCGCTCCCCACAACCGCATACAGTCTTCAGAGCCGCTTTGGGCCTGTCTGCCCGTATCAGCAATGTCTCACCCGTTTTACTCACGACGGGGGCCGCCGCACCAGTCACCTGGCCCCCCGTCACTCACCGGGCCACGAGGGATAGACTCCGCAGTCACGGCAGGAGTCCGGCAGCGCTGGCTCCGACGAGGAGCTCCCTCCATCCACCACTGGGACCCCGTCACCCTAGGAGGACGCCGCCGCGGCCTCGCGTGGCGCCCGATCGGCACAGCGCCTCACTCCCGCGGGCTGGGTCACCCGCGATGCCTCGGCCGCCGGAGCTCCCACGGGGCAACGTCACCGATTGTCTCGAAAATCGCACCGGGGGTAGCCGTGTGCCTCAGAAGTGCTCCGGCGTCACCAGGGCAGGAATCGGGCCCGCAGGGGCGAAGTTGTACCGGATAGTTTGGGAGTGGCGCTCCGGAGTGAAACTACCGAGCGGCCATTCCCGTCGGCGGTTAGCCACGCCCGACACATTATGTTTTTTAAACACTGACAAATAGGATAGAATTTCCCAAGTGTATCATGTTCCGCACTGTTTTTCATCTCTAAGTAGCATTATTAAAACCAGGCAATAAAATATAGTCTGTGGGAGGCCGAGGCACATTCAAACATAACGCACTTTATATGTCCTCTGCAGATATTTTGAAAGCTGCCTTTTTGCACAAGTGCTTTCCCATTTGCTAGCTATACTGCCTTTAAGTCAGAATTCAATGGCAAGTAGATCTGGGAAGTGCAGATTATCTTGCCTCTTCCTCTTTTGTTTACGCCAATACCCCAGTATTAATGAGTTTGTGGGTAAATTCAAGAAACGAGAAATTACTGCTCATTAGCTCTTTTGTATGATTTCACATCCAGTATATTGCAACGTATTACAACAGAGCAAACCAACTTTTATGCGCCTGGTAAATGCCTGGATGGTCCACTGTTTCTGGGATCTGTGCTTACATGGATTGTACTGTAGTCTCATGTATTCAGTACATCCATGTTGGTTGTTGAGAAACCTGCTTTGTCTTCAAAAGTGAACTGATTGTGGGGCATTTGAAAGCTGAACCTTTTTAGATTGCTAAAGTGCTGATGCTTTTGTGTATCAGTGGACAAGGATAAATATTTGAAAAGCCAATGAGTTAGACGATCCTTTTGTCATTGTCCTAGAAGTTTGAGATGAAGCATGCAAAGGCTCTAGAGTTACAGTTAAGTAACATTTTCATTTTGATGAAGATGTGCGGCCAGAGCAGAACCATTACGTGTGCTTTAATGACAGAAAATAGGTTTGTATTAAAGACTACTATGTAGATTATCTATGCTATGTAAATCAAGATGTAGATGTTGTACAGTACCATCTGACATATTTAATGATAACAGACCATTGTTGCTGGATTATTTGTTATGTCTTGCTTTCAGTACTTGCTGCTGACGTTTTGTGTTCCCTTTGGTTCACTCATCTCTGTCACTTGAAACTCAGCTTCCTATTTAGCTAGTCAGTTCAAAATGCATAACTATTTACTCCTCATCTCCTAACTTTGTTCCCCAGCCGGCGTCTTTGCATTGCACTGCTTCAGCCTCTGCTCTTAGTGGGCAGAGACCTACTAACCCAATTTACCACCAGGCCTCTCAGGTAAAGTTGTGTGACCTCACTTCACAGACTGTTCATTATTTTGGGTTGCCACATAGTGCTTCCAACTTCTGTTCTTACTCATAAGAGTGATGCTGCCTTATGAATGCCTAGAAAGATAGTTAAATGACTGCCTAATGATACACAAATCTCTGTGTTAGTGCTTATAATGCAAACATGGATAGACCCTGTAATTCCTCTTCATATATTCCCACTTTGTTCAGGCTTCCTTTCTATGCTCACTATTTCCTCATTTTATTCCTTGTCTGTTTACTTTTCTGCACACCGTTACACCTGTTTTCTTTGCCATGGCCTCACTGTTTTCATGTTCTGGCCCCTTCCCTTTACAGAAAGTGACATACATTGAGTGGTGTTTTTATCTTTGCAACTTTGTATTTTGTTTAACTTTGCTAATGCAAAATATTTTGGTTGTGACTTTTTACACATTGTTTTTATTCATACCATTACAAGTAATACCACTGGACTGCAACGTGGGAGATAAGCCACTGCTCTGTTCAGTGCCCCAAGGTAGTCCTGCAGTGTCCTTTGATGCGTCAGAAGATAGAATTTTAAATTTGATGCAGATAGAATCAAAATGTAATGAAGTTACTCCAATAACAGTAGAGTATGAGGTAGAATGATGGTCTTTTAAGAAAAATAATATAATTATTTCACAATTGGATAATAAGTCAGCAAAATCTGGGAAATAATTAGGTTTCCCACTGTTATATGCCACTTTGTTATGGCTGTTTCACTGAAGTGAATCCCAAAGGGTGCTGCTGAAGCCAAGATTGGTATTGTTGTGGTGATTCAGAGACTTGGTCTTGTAGACAATCCATAGGGTGAAGCTATCCACATTAATATAATCAAACAATTTCTGGACTGGGTAGATGCTTGCATTAGAGATGATAACAAACTTTGTCCTGGTTGGATTCAAGTTGACCCATTGGACATTTAGGGTTTAATTATAGTGAGTTACTTCTTCTGCCGGTTGATGATCTGCCCCTATGTGGTATGGATTATCATCTGCATTCTGGCCTCCTTCTCCGGAGTATGGCTTCCAATTGTTCCTTGTACAAAGTGAGAATCCCGGGCAAGAGTGTGGAGCCGCGGGGATGCCTTCATTTATGGAGATTCTCTCAGACCTAAAAGTGGTCTTATGGGCCAGCTAGGTTCTATTCTTCCAGTAGGATAGCAGGAAAATGCCATCAGATCTCATTCAGAGCGCCAGGATATCAGGAATGGCTTGATGGGTGGTGACTGTGCCAGAGGTTGCAAAAAGGCCAAATAGGACTTGAATTCTTGTTTTCACTTTACTGAAGTGAGGCTTAATCTCTGTATGGTATCTCTGCAGAATGTTGTTGGGCCTGATCTTAGTGTTATGTTATGTTATCTGATAGAGACATCTAGCTGCAGATTCCTTAACTTGTGAATTCTCCCCAGGTGTCAGACTGGATCTGGAACATTTTCAGCAGTCCCTCTGCGCGCCGACGGACAGCTCCCCATGATGCGGTGATGACGTTGATTCCGGTTGTGACATCAGTGGATTCATATAAGTCCCCTCTGGCAGATGTTTTTTTCCCCGCTGCAACGCGGATCGGGAGCTGCGGTTCCTCTGACCACTTTTTCTGGCCTTCTTCAACAGTTTTGTCGGTTGGGAACAGTGTGCCTTTTTCTATGTTGTCAGGCTTTCAGCCTTGTGGGTTCTGTTCTTGACAAATATCGGCTACATTCCATTTGTATGTGGTGTTTGGGAGAACACCACGAATCCGAGCATTGGAGTTCTGTCAGAGGCTGAAGCCAAAGGCGCCAAAAAAGCCCCATATAAATTTACTGGCAGCGAGTCTCTCACAGTCCTCAGAGACTTCACAGCCTCTGTCTTCTCCTTCTCATACGGAGGTCTGTTCACGGGCCATTCCAGGAGCCGAAGCCGATCTCTGGCAGAGATGTCTACAGGTAAGTGCAGTCGTTTGAAGTCGCGACACCCCCCAACTTGAAAGCGTGGAGACTCCGTCTCCGACGGCTCCTCCTGCTCGACTGTTTAGGAGGCCGCCCACGACTCCGCCCTGCGTCTCCCAGTCTTTCTGGGAGCCAAGGCATCGATGGACCAGATGAGGCAGTATTATAACTCTCTACATCTCATCTTTGGGCCCCCATCTTCCTCTGGAGCGCCCCTGAGCTCCAAGGAGGTGAGTGGACCCATGCCAGTGGGGTCGCTCTCTGTGTTGGTTGGACCATCCTAGTCGTTGGGTCGGCGTCGTCTGACTCCGCTTTGGCTCCAGTGTACAGCCCTTCGGGGACTCCACCTTTGGCATCCATTTTTGATCAGCCGACTCCGGCATTGAAGTCGGCGGTGCCAGTCAAAGTCACTTCTCCCCCTTCTATCAACATTGAAGCATCGCCTTCTTGGGTGTCATTCGGCTTCGGGTGCGGAGACGATGGAACAAACTGAGGGGAATGTGGCATTTTCACTTCCTTCTTATGATGGACTTCTGAGAGTCGCCTTGTGGCAGGTGATACAAGGGAGTCTGGGCCTGTGCAGCCCCTTTCTGAGACTATTCCATCACAAATGGAGGAGGGTTGCATATCTCCCATGGTGAGGCTAGTGGGCTGGAGTTTTCCCCAGCCTCAAGGCTACTTTCACCTCCTAGTCCTGCTACTGAGGCAAGTTTCTCCTTCGCAGATGTGTTGAGGAGAGCGGCTGCAGTTTTCGACTTGTCACTGCCTATGGTGGAAAAGTCCACCAACCCTCTGATTGATGTCCTTTATCAAGGCCAGTCGGGGGAAGAGCCTGTTCTTCCATATAGTGAGGCTCTGTTCGACATATTGTTCGGTACTTGGTGCTATATCTCGCAGACACCTGCCTGGAGACCCAGTTTGTCTCCTCAGGCATCCTACCCCTCGTAGCCTGGTAGTTCAGGCTGCTACCGCCTCACAGGATATGGATTCTTCACCTAAGACTCAATTGACTAGAGAGTCTAGAAATCAGGATGCATATGGCACACACGTCTTTTCTTCGGCTAGTTCTGCTTTAAGGTCCACCAACACGTATTGTGTTCTTGGGCGTTTTTCCCATGTTTTGTGGGACTCTTTGCAGGCTAGGTTGCCATCACTTCCGGATGCCCTCAGTTCTGATGTTGAATAGTGTATTAGAGATGGCCAACAGGCGGCCAAGCTGATAATTAGATGTGGCATGGATACTACTGTTTCAGTAGGTTGGACCATAGTATCTTCGGTGGCACTACGACGTTGTGCATGGTTAAGAACTTCAGGTTTTTCAGAGGCTGTACAGGAGACTTTCCTCGATATGCCCTTTGACGACGCCCATCTTTTTGGGGCTCAGGCTGACTCTGCATTTAGACACTTCCGTGATAGGCGAAGTGATAGAGAGTCTTAATTACTCTTTCTCTGTTAATATGTTCTTTAGTTTTGCCCCTATTCTTGGGTTGTATAGGTGATACAGGATTTTTATTATTCAAGGGACTAGCCTTATTAGGGCATTGACATGTCCGTATTCAGGTTACACCAGATTGGTGTTACTGCGAGGAGCAGATGTTATTGTTTCAATACTGTCTTTAACAGTTTGTGTGGTACAAGGATACCTGAAGTATAGTTTTTTCTTTTTTCTTTTTTTCTCTGAAAATGGGCTTCATGCTCAAGAGGTCATTGCAGGTGATGTGTCTTCCGGTTAGGAAGTTTACCTTTTCACATGCTTCTTTCAAAGCAGTTTGGTATACTGGTTTGCATTACTGTTGACTTGCAGGATCTCTTATAGAGACATATTACCAATGCCAGTTGTGAGACCTTGTATACAGAATGTATACTTGATTTATACGAATACTCTGACTTTCCACTTCAGGGTAATTTTGGTCTCTGGTTTCTCCAACGCAGTCCTTTTCGCCAATTTAGCGGAGTGCACTTTTCATTGAATTCAAGTGGTGCATGGATAGCTTTTGCATTGGATAATGTTTAGTTCATGCTTCCCGGTGAGGGGGTCATGCGAGCTTTATTATGTGATGTGTTCCTTACCTGCACATAGGAATTTGTTCCATGGAAGTGTGCTCCTTTTTGCTTCAGACATTATGTTTGGCAATTCAAGGTGTCTGATTTGTATTCTTATGAATACTTAAAGTATTGGTTTCCTGCATTTTTGGAGGTGATATTTGTTCTGATGTTCAATTTTTGTACATGGTTGTCCTGTGAGCTTTCCTTCTAAGGTTATCTGACATGCAGTGTCTAAATATTTACCTTAGGGCTATTTACGAAAATGATTTACATGGTTGAAAACATTTCTGTTTTCTCAGAAGAGACGGCTCGCTTTTTGATCCTTCTTGACTTTAAGATCATCCTGGGTATTTCCATACTCTTTGGCATTGGTGCTATTGATAATCATACATTTCCTGTCAGTAGGTTGGAGGTTCTCTGTCTCCTTGGGGACATTTCACTTTCTCTATGAAGCATTTATTATTTGCTGTACCATACCACACTTTAAGGGATCATAGTGTGAACGTATGATCTGGTGCTTCATGTGTTCTTATAGAACTAAATATGTGTATTTGAGCACTTGTCTGCTTTCCAGTGAGATTGAATTTTGGCTCATATGCCTTGTGGACAATTACTCTAACTGGGTTGCTAAGTCACCCAAGGTGTTTCATTGAGTGGGCGATATCTCTCTTGATAGTATATTGTATGGTACTTTAGGACTGGAGTTTTCAGTTCAGTTTATCCATGTGTGTATACAGGGTTTACATAAGTGTGTTGCATATGTGTTTAAACATGCTGAGATATAGTTCTACTATATGTAATAAAAAGGATATTACATTCTTATTAAAAAAATAATAATTGTTGCGAGATGCGATTGCTTCTCTCTTTGCTGTAATTTTTGGGTTTGGATCTATATGTATTCGTGGAACGTGTATATATAGATCTGGGTATAATTCATCTGTATTTATAGCAGATTCATATCTGTTTAACTGCCATCTTTTCGTCTTTTCGGGCACTATGCATTGTGTGAACCTTCGGGTGGTCAGAATGTTTTTTGTTTTAGAGATGGACTAAGACATTCATCTTTCTTGATACTTGTATTGATGTTCCCGATATTGCAATGAATGAGTTATTCATCTTTGTTTTAATGGAAAAGGGCTTCGGAAGCCCTTCGTTTTTGAAATTATCAGGACAGATTTCCTGCAGATATTTCTTTACTGATGTAGAAAATGCGGGTTACATGGCATTCGTTTTGCCTTTATCCCCATCTAGCTCAAGGACTATCTTACCCTTTGGTGGTTAAATACTATTGTCTGACTGTTGTCAGATATCTTCTGACCGGGTATTATCCTGTTCCCCTTGAGGCCTTGGTTTTTCTGTGCCTGTGGGGTTGTTTCTTATATACATTGTCTGTGGTAATTGCCACGGTTTTTATGGAGAGCCATACTCTTTTTTGTTTATTTCCTACAGAGGTCTGGAATGTGGTCATTTTCAACCAGCGAGTTCTCTGTGAGAGCTTTCGTATGATTAGTTGGCAGACGCTCCTTCGGGTGGGTATAGCTATGGTATTTAATTCACAAGTTAAGGAATCTGCAGCTTGATTTCTCTATCAGATGAACAAGTTACTTACTTTTGGTAACGTATTATCTGGTAGAGAAACAGTCTAGCCACAGATTCCTTAACGCCCTGCCCATCCTCCTGTCTCTGTGAACGATCTGTGCTGTAAGGGTTATACCCTTTTTCAGTACTGGTTTTATATACCATGATCATTGTTACACGTAATTGTGTAATTCAACGGGCCATTTGGGCTTACTTCTTAAATTTTGACTTGGTTTTGCCATACCATTCATTTCCATTTGCTTCGTCACAACATTGGATGTTTCCTTATGGGCCTTGTCTGGGTTTTACCATACCATTTATTTCCATTTTCTAATTATGTTTTAAAGATGAATTGATCTTTTTTGGCACACTGTTTCCACAGCCAGTTTCTATAGTGGCTCCACGTTTTAGCAAGGAAGGTTTCACAGAAGAAACTGACGTCCGTGCGCCGCAGAGGGACTGCTGAAAATTTCCGGATCCAGTCAGATGCCTGGGGAGAATTCACAAGTTAAGGAATCTGCGGCTAGACTGTGTTTCTACCACATAATAATTTACCGAAGGTGAGTAACTTGTTCATTTGGATTTGTAAAGCACGACTTATCACCCGAAGGGTATCCAGGTGCTAGAGCAGCCGTGTAGGTCATCTGCACGGTGTTAGCTGAAGAGCCAGGTCTTCAGTTTCTTGCAGAATTGCAGAAGTGAGGAGCAGGCCATTCTGTGTAGAGGGAGTTTGTTCTAGGTTTTGGGTGCGAGGTAGGAGAAGGCTAGCCCTCCTGTTCTGCTTTTGCATATGTGAGGTGTGTGTGCAAGAGAGAATGAGGCAGAGTGTAGAAGTCTGGTGGGATGGTGGAAGTGGAGGCGGCAGTTGAAGTATGCCAGACCAGTGTTGTACAGTGGCTTGTATGGGTGTGTGACAAGTTTAAATTGGCAGCGCTTGTGTATCGGCAGCCAGTAGACTTCTCTGAGGTGTGATGTGATGTGGGTGTGCGGTGGGAGGTCCAGGATGAGCCTGAATGCATCATTCTGGATGGTCTGAAGTCAGTGGAGGAGGTGGTTGGTGATGCCGGCATAGAGTGCGATGCCGTAGTGTGGTCTACTGGTGACTAAGGCTTGAGTAACGGAACGCCTGGTGCTCTTGGGGATCCATTTAAAGATTGTTCTGAGGATGTGTAGTATGTGGAAGCAGGAAAAGCTGACTGTGTTCACCTGTGAGGCAACGTTGAGTTAATTGTCTCAGAAGATTCCCCAGTTTCGTACATCGTTAGTGGGTGATGGTGTTGGACCAAGCTCTGATGGCCACCAGATGGAGTACCACGGGAAGTTCTTGTTCCCAAAGATCAGCACTTCTGTCTTGTCCCAGTTGAGTTTCAAGCAGTTGGCTTTCATCCATTCTGCTACGCAGATAATCCATTTGGTGATGTTGGATCTGGGCGTGGGGGACTTGTCTGACATTGAGAGGATGAGCTGGGTGTAATCGGCATAGGAGATGATGGAGCTGCTGTGAGATCTGATGATGTCGGCAGATGGTGTCATGAAAATGGTGAAGAGGGTGGGGCTTAGGGATGATCCTTGAGGGACTCCATAAGGTTTTGTCCTTGGCCTCTGATGTGGAGAGAGGGAGTCTGACTCGCTGAGTTCGCCCTGTGAGGAAGGAGCATATCTCTTCGAGGGGTGGATCTTGGTTGCCTTTTGCGTGCATTCTTTTGATGAGGCTGGAGTGTGATATGGTGTTGAACGCAGCTGAGAGGTCCAGCAGTATGAGGGCAGTATGATGGTATGAGTGGTTTCTCTTGGTCCAGTAGGGTGCAGATCTCATCTGCGGCGGCAGTGAGTGGACAGTTTTCATGATTGAAGTGGTGTCTTCCTCAGTGAGTGTTCTCCAGTTGGTTAGGTGTCTGTCCTAGTGGTAGGTGCCAACTGGCTGATAATGTCCTCAGAGCTTAGTTATTTTTACAAAGTTATTGTAGATCATTTCAATTTTGCTGTTGAAGAAGATTGAAAGGTTGTCAGAGAGTTCCTGGGAGGGGGTGAGGGAGTTGGCAGAGTCTTCTGGGGTGGTAAATTCCATGATGATTGCAAAAATCCCTTTACCATTGTTGGAGCTGGCTTCCATCCGGTCCGTGAGGGATCTTCTCTTGGTGACTCTCAGAAGGTGGTGGTAGTGCCTGAGTGCGGTCTTGTAGGTTGATCTGGTGTCAGTGTCGTGGTTGGTTCTCCATTTCCTTTCCTGCTGTTTGTAATTTCTTTTGGAGTCCCAGAGTTCTTCCGTGTACCAGGAGGCCTGTTTGTTGGTTCTGCAGTGTTTGCAAGTTTTCATGGCTGCCAAAGTGTCCACACAGTTAGAGATCCACTGGTTGAAGTTGGTTACGTCCTTGACTAGGTTGTGTGTTGGTATTAGGGAGGTCTGTTTCAAGTGTACTGCACAAGTCCCTTTCCGTTATTCTGTTTCAGTTAAAATGGTTTGGTTGATGTTGATGGTAGCTTTGACTTGTGGCGTGGAGATTTTTAAATGGCTGATGTAGTGGTCAGTCCATGTGAGTAGTGAGGTGGAGTGGTATCTGATGCTGGTGCAGGAGGTGAAGATTGTGTCTAAAGCCTGCCTGCACTGTGTGCAGGGTCGAAGATGAATTGGGAAATTCCTATGTTGCGTAGACTTTCAAGGAGGTTGGTGGAGCTGTTGTCGTAGGGGTCCTTCAGATGGAAATTGAATTTGCTGAAGATTAGGAAGTCTTTGGAGTTGTTGGGGAGGGGGGCGATGATATCTGAGATGATGCTGCTGAAGTTGACCAGGTGGCCTGTAAGCCACGGTGCCCTTCATGGTGTGGCTGTTTTGTTAGTTTGTAGGTTGATGTTCATGTGTTCCAGGAAAGGAGTGTCCGGGTCTTTGTACATGATGGCGAGTCCCTCTCCGGGTTTGTGGAGGTGGTCCTAGTGTGCAATTTTGTATCCTGCTGGTACGGCCACAGCAATGGCGGGAGATGATGCTGCGTCCATCCAGTTTTCTATTAGGAAGAGCAGGGCTGGTGCGCTGCTCCGGAGGAGGTCCCAAATCTCTATAGTGTGCTTTTTGTGAAGCCGGTTTGCACCACTCTTCTCAATGCTTTCCCAGGCATGCCAGATTAGTGATTAGGTGGTAGTTAACAAGATACCCATGGATCAGGGTTTGCACTTTGAGGGATGGCAGGATCTGTTCAGTAGTGGGAGTATACAGAAGGAATGCAATGATGATGGTAAGTGCTTCTCCAGATATCACCTTACAATTGCTTCAGCATGATGTAAATGGCAGAAGAATCAGCCTTCACAGACCAGGAACAGGTTGGACAGATGTGAAATGTAGATGATCTGGAAGTGTTACATGGTGGCAGTGATGTAGAGATGTTCTCTTAATTCTTTTGGATGTTGTCTGTCTTGGCCTTGACTAAGTTGTGATTGGCTTTTCCCAGGAGTGGGTGATTATGGGGGCTTTTGTGAACTTTGCTAATGTATTGCATATGTAAGGGGACCAAGCTGTGAATTTAACCCTGCCTATTTTTCTGGAATACTATTTCAGTCAAATGAAGTAGAGGTGGGAAAACCCAAACTATATCACAAATACTTTAAAAAAATGTTTCAAATCATTTATATGTAATATATTTTTAAATTGACGTACAATTTAATTAGAGAAAGACCACTAAAGAGTACTTAATAAAACATCTATTAATTGACTGTCCCCCATTATGTCACAGTCCAAATGAGACACTTAGCATTGTAGGAAGCTGGCTTTCTATGTAGTGCACCAAAATGAGGTACACTTTTAGAAAGTCCATATGACCCTTATTGGCTTACAGGGCTCAAATTAATAATCCCAATTGCTCTCTTTTGTGGTAGTGTGGGTGAACAGTTTAGGCTTATCTGAGGGTAGTGTTAAGCATTTATTGTACCCACAGAGTAAAAAAATGAGACACTCAAGAAGCAATTCGAGACCAATTTAGAAAAATACACTGATTTTTATATTATTTTTATACACCAAGAACTTCGGTATCAGGTAATTACACTAAACGTTGTAGATTTTTACAGGCGAAACAGTAGAAAATCATAACTGTCAGATTTGAGGCATGAGCCTCAAACGCGGTAATGTTATCCAATGGGAGAAACATACATTGCATAGGGTCACTTGCAAATGACTTACTGGACTGTTCTTCTGGACTTCTGGACTTAAGGTAAGTAGAGGCCAAGGTCCTTAGAACCACCAGCAATTTCGTTTTACCTGGCCTGGTGCTGATGTCCCTCGTCCGTAGGTCGGTCTTGGGAGGGTTGGTGCCCGGTCTGGACACTTAACGGTCGGTCTTGACAGTGTTGGAGTCTGGATTGGACCACAAACAAGCCTTGGCTGCTGCAACTACTCTGGTACTCAGGGTATTGGTGCTAGGCAGCTCCTGGAGGTCCTGGCGTCTCCAGACTCGGAAGGGAGACAGATCTGACCTCCTAGAGCATGAAGACCTCTTTCTGGGGTGCTGCTCCCTTGGTGGACACGGGCTGGCAGAAAGGTGTACCAGGCAGGTGCAGTTGGTGCCTGCAGACTGCAGGGAAGTGGCTCCTCCACTTCAAGGGGGCTGGAAGGTCCTCCAAGGGTTTTGGGGAGGGTGTCTAGCTCTTTGTGAAGTCGGCTTTGGCGATTTGCGAAGTACAAGCAGCCTGGAAGTGTTTGACACTAATCTTTGGTGCTGGTGCTCTGTTTCCGCCTTGTCGGTCCTTCTTCGTCCTTCCTCAGTTTCCAGTAGTCAAATCTCCCTTCCTGGTATCAGGGGGACACCTAAATGCTCAATTTAGAGGCTTTAAGTGGAGTGTAGGGTAGTAGCCAATGGCCTACTTACGCTTGGGGTCACTACACCAACTATATGACACTTCCCGTCCCAGAGTTCCTATTCCACCAAAAACAAGATGGTGGAACCCTTCTTTTCTGGAGCACATCAGGCAGCCCACCTTAGGGGTGTGACTAGCCTGGTGGTGCAACACACCTACGTGCATAGCTAATTTCCTGCCTGTCCTGGTGCAAAACAGGCCTCTGGGCAGGGGATGGCTTCTCCCATGTCTAGATGAAGCCATGGTCACATATCAAAGGGGGCAGAAGCTTAGAAGGCTCTGGCCTTGGTAAGCAGATTTACTAGCCAACCTTCCTGGAGGAGGTGTCAACACCTTCTTCCGGAGCAGGGATTGTTTCTGACCTCAGAGAGCGCAGGCTCTCACCTTCAGGGGATTAGAACCTCGTCTGTGGTGGCAGGCTGGACAGTGCCAGTCAGCCAGCACATTAGAAGACTAGTAGGTTTCAGGGGGCACCTCTAAGGTTCCCTCTGGGTGCATGTCAGGACAAATCCAATAATGGCATCAGTATGGATTTATCAAGACCAGATATTTGATACCAAACACTGTTACTTTTAGTGAAGCCATCATGTAACTGGGTAACTCTTAATGACCAGTACATATACTTAAGATGGCTTCCCTGTTCACTTGCAATATCTAGTACTAGAACTAGATATCTCAGGGGCATATCTGCTCATGCAGATATGTCCTCATATGTAAGATAATGCACCTTGTCTTAGGGCTCTTAAGGTCTGCTATAGGCGTGACCTACATATAGTACATGCAGTGTATGGGTATTGCACACAGGGAATGTGCAAGGTTGTGTTTTCAGAAGTGCTTGCACCCTTTCACGCAGCCTGCAGTGGCATTCTACATATAATTTTTGTGTAGGTCTCTTAGGATGGCATAAGACATGCTGTAACCTTTAGGGACCCTCTTTAGTACCAATGCCCTAGGTACAAGGGGTGCTATTACTAAGGACTTACAAGGGTGATAAAGTCCTTGCCAATTGGGTTACAATTGAACATGTTAGTTTTAGGAGAAAAGACACTGGCACTGGAGCACGGTTAGCAGGCTTCAGTGCACTGTCGGACTCGAAAAATTTGCATTTAATAGTTCAAATGGGGGCAAAAGGTGGGGGGACATCTTCAAAGAAGTCCAGCTTCCTACAAGCATGTATCCAATGTGAGTGGTATATATAAATGGATTCAGAGCAAACTCGGTCTGCGCAAGAGATACTGTCAATGCCTTCTACTCATTCAATCTAATTTAAAATTGATTTAGACCTACAACTGGGGTCAACAATTCAAATTTCTGTTTCACAGATAGGTATACAAAATGTAAAATCATTAAACAGATTCTATCATTTTGAAAAATGCCTGAAGCAATATAGCAGTTCATAATGCATCATAAATTATGTTACAATAAAAGGACACTAGAGAAAAGTACTCTCACACAAATGCAGATAACATTAGAATATGTGCAAAAAGCTCTTAAAAATTTTAAACAGCTGAAAACCGACTCTCTCATTTGGAGGGTGCGTTAGGCAATATAATAGATCTTCTTGTGTTGTAATGTTAAATTCTACTGTAGTTGGTACTATATAATGTCTTCTCTCCACAGTCAATGACTGGCAAAGATGTAACACATGTAATAAATCATGAATACCTGCCTTATATAGATTGCAAATTAAAGACCTCATTGGATTACCTTCCCTGTCAAGGAGCGGAGAGGCAAATTTTCTAGTCTTAAAATGAATATACATGGTTTAACATTGAGATCAATAGCAAGTAAATAATATGGTTGGGCATTACCAGTTGACAGATGTACTATTTTGTCTTTACGTAAGCCTCCCATAGTACCACACATCCTGTTTTACACTCAATTGAATAATGTCTAGTTTCAAAAGTAGTCGTAAATGCCCTTACGCCCAGTTTTTCAGAAGCTCAACACTACAATTACATCTTCAAGAGCTATTTTAAAATTCTTGGGAAATTTTCAACGTTACTCAAAAGGGCCAGTGTAAGAATATTACATAGTTTTCAGTCTTGATTTGTGTCAGAAGAAAAAAACATTACCTCACAGGCTATCTCAGAATTATCATCCCAATAAAACGTCATCAGTCTGCCAGCTTCTGTTATATGAATCCTAATTTTGAACAGCTATTTTTATTTTTCGACAGGTAATTCAGGTTACACTGTGAATGTAATGTGATAAAGTGCATGAAAACTCATTATATAGTTATGATAGCTTATTTTTGTTTATAGGAACAAACTTAACTTAAGGCAATAAATTCCAGCCTGGGGCCAGATCAAAATTACACAAACGATATTGAGGTCAAGTCCTTATTTGAGAACAGCAATAATGGAATAACTGGCATACGAGTAAATATTTTTGATCTGTTAAGGACTGTGTGTTTTTATTAGTTGAAATGAAGGAATGAAGTGCAGAACTAATACGTTTAATTTAGGTTCACTTTCTTCAGTGACATAAGCTGATGATATTAGAGAGACAAACATATTCACAATATTGTGTCTGGCCAGATATAATAACTTTCTATGCATTACAAAAGGTGTGGCACAATTCGTGCTTTGTGCTCAGTGGGTTTATCTTGTTTTCTAGTTTTTCACTCTACAGGGTCCCTCTTCGTCTAGCATATTTGAAGACAATGCCTCCACTGCAATATTTTTACGTGGGAATATTCAGATACCACTTGAATTGCCACAATGTATATAAAAGAACACCAATTCTAAATAATAAAATGTCTAAGAATATAGAAAATCACATTCACTCTACATTGAGTTGTGCTTATCTAAACATTTCTTACTCTCAAATGGCCCTTTTACAAGGATTGGCACTTTTTAGTGGTCCTGAATGCAACTATCAACAGAGGAAGATCCTGTAGATTTCCGCAGACTCCAGGTTCCTCTTTTAGCCATTGCCACAGCTCTCAATCAGTATTCCATCTAATTCCAGTTCAAATTAAAAGGATTCACATCAAAGTGTAATAAAACAAGAAAGGGCATATTTTGAGGTAAAGTCAACAATATGTTTCGTCTTGAGAAAGTCAACTGACCTATATATTTTTATTCTAATTCATGACAAATAAAGATGTAAATGGTTCCGGTTTATTTTCCAAATACCCACCAGAGCATTGAAGCCTTCATTGATATAATTGTGCAGTAGTACAATATTTCTTAAAGTATTTCAAGACTTAAAATATGTATCACCTCTATTGACGTATTGCAAGTGAATTTTGTTTACTTGGCAGATTTTATTACTGGGCTTGATCTTTTTGCTTTTATTTGTCATGTTTGCCTTCAAGAGTAGGTACTTTCATGCAAAATGATTGGTTTCTATTGGAAATCTGTATTGAGGTCATGTGCAACACAATGCATATTGTTCTTAATCTCATGGGTAATTTGAGTGGTAAGATATATATTTTGAAGAAGAGAAAAGGGTCCAGGTGATTCAGATAGAAGCAGCCACTTCTTCTTTGACCCTTTTGGCTTTGTTAAGCATTGATTTTTTGGACAGGTGATTTTCATCTTACCAATCACTTATGAATGTACATGTCATTTTAAACTACACTTCTGAGGCACGAAAATCGTGGAAGAAACATCTGCTCTTTAATAACTAATTCTGTCTTTGTAAAGAGCAGTTTATCCTGTCATAAGTGTATGTTTCTATGTGGTTGTCATGTGCTCGGCCATGCTTACTGTATGCTTTTCTTTTAGAGAAAAACCTTGCCTTTTCTGCAATCCAGCTCTTTCGCTAAACCTGCCTTCAGCAGCACTAATCCACTGGATGATTCTCGTCCGTTGAACACTAACCAGGTTGGATGATGATTGATTGTTTTGTGATTGGTTATGGCCCGTGTACCTTTTAGTAAATTGCTAATGCTGTGCTCGCACCGGTTGCGATTGCATATTTTCCCTGAATAGCATTTTGAATTTACTTCTATGGCATTTCTTTTTACTTTAGTTAGTATTTTCATTTTTCTTAAATGCTGTTTGGATAGAAATGCATTGTGGAGAGTGTGAATAATGTTTATACAAAAATAAGTGGGGCATGCAGTGCTGTATGAAAGATAATGTAAGGAAATAAAGAATTGTGGTTAGAATTTCACATGACTGTTATTGGTATACATTTTTTAAGTGTTGGTAGCTTATAATGCACTTTAGAAATTGTGGAACATTACTTATCATGCACATTTTTGATGCATGTTATTCTTTATTGTTACCTTAACTTAATCTTAAATGTGTAGCACCCAGCCATGCAGCGGTGGCATTGCCCTCTGCTCTGTCTTTGGTCTTCAGGCTTTCCCTAGATTTGCGATTGAGTACTTGCAGCTCCACTAAATGAAAGTGCATGGTGCCAATGCACACATATATATGACACCCTTTGGGTGGTAGACATTTAACCCCTTCCCAAAGATCCTGTCTGTTTCTGTAATTAAAGCATGTGAACAGGCATGGATGATTCCGTAATTTGCATTTCGCTCCTCTCCATTCAAATGACCGAATATGGTCTTTAAATGAATGTATTTAAAAACATCCACTGCACATTGGTTATTACACAAGATGACTTAAAACTGGCTAAAGGACCGCGCGTTGAAAGACCCAGCTGCAGTTATCTGCCACTGACATTCTGAATATAGCACCTTTTTTGATTGTTTAATCATCTTAAAAAAAATAACAAATTCAGATTTTTGTTTTTGTATTTGAGTGTTATTTTTATTTAAGCCTTACCTTCCAAGCGCAATTTCAGATGCCACATAGTAATATATCTTATGTATTACTACATATTTTAAGTTTATTCAGTTAATATTAAAAAGAATGGTACAAATTATTAATGATATTTGTTATGAGATATTTTAGATAACACCTGTTTCTGTTGATGTAGGATGCATTGAAAACTGGTAGAATTGGCATCCGTTGTTCCCCACATAACCCTTTTTCTCCCATACCATTTAAGGTTCGTGTCCCTGACCACTTTTCCTTTTCAGTGTGCTTTGTATCTCTGCTGCCAACCATCCACCGCCTTGCGCTCCCATCCTGTGATGTGAAGTGGTGCTTCATATTTTCTGTTGTTTCGTTGCATGATTGAATGTGAATTTATTGCCGTTGATGGTTTCCTAAGAGAAAGTTGCATTTGTAATAGCAGACATGTATGTAGCTATGTGCTATCTCTGGTGGTACATGATGCAACCATGCCACAAAATGATGGTAAGTTTCAAAGATGTTAGCGATGTGCTATTGTTGGTGCAGAAATTCATATATTGATTAATAATTTGCTAAATATTTTGAATTTACAGAATACATATGAATAACTTTTAGAACAATAATCACACAAATCCAGTAATATTTTTAAGACTATAACATGTGGATAAAAAGAAAACACTGTTGCAAGCTATAAAGGCAAAAGAGAGGAATTTTAGGGCGGAAATGTTAGGTTCTCCCTAGTGCCACTTGTCAACAAATAAAAAATACTACTCCCTCTGCCCACACCTATGCCCATGTGGGCTTTCCCTGTGAATATCAGTCTTGAATGGATGTTAAACCCTCAACCACCTATTACGGCTGCTTCACCAGGTAAAGTACCAAACCAGCATCAACTGAAGGTTTATTATGTGTAGGGGAACGCCTATCAATGGTGTGGACATTGGTCGTTGTATGTGAAGTTGTTCCTGGAGTTCTGTTCAAATCCCTACTTCTCCGTCCTACACTGGATGTTATGAAGTGTATGTATATGTTTAGTACTATCTACTCTGCACTACGTGACATGCAAAAATCGCAAATTTACATTGTGTGAGAGTAGGTTAATAAGCATTATTCAGCTCCTTCCATCTCAAGTCCGAAACTAAAGGGCCATTATTTTGAAAAAATATCATAATTTAAAACATCATGTCAGTGAGAGTTAGAATTTTTTAAAGAGACATCTGCTACATTTGTCTGATTGTATTTGAATTAAGCCTTTTTGTCATCATAGTCTTTGGCCCAAGAATCCTTGGGCAATGAAAGCTAGAAAAAAAAGCATTGCCTACGCTCCCTGTTAAAGCTGCAAATACAACCATTTATTTACCCAGAAAGTTGATGGGCAGCAAAGCAAACAGCCATGCTGTCAAACGTTCTAGGTCTGCAAAATTCATATTGAATAATCCTGGAAGTCTATATTTACCTCTCTTTGCTGTTGTACTCTCTAACCAGAGCAGGGCATACAAATATTTCTAAGATCTTGGATAATCAGAAATTTAGTTAAATTATAGAACCAAGCTGAGGAATGATTTGACGGTATCACAAGAGATGGCCTTCAAAGATGTGAAGAGACCAGGCACTAACCTGTGGTCAATTCAGTTCCTCCTTTTGTTTTGTTATCTAGTGAGATTGTTTCAGCATAGCCTGCTGAGTCCGTATATTATGTGGAATCTAGAAAGAGAAGTGATGTTGCAGTTTTATTAGCAGCCCTAGTTTCCCCTGTCTGTTCATCAAAGGGACTTTAATATGCTTAATAAGATATGCTTTTTGGATGATGTGTCAGACAGAGAAATGCAGTATTATTTGATGCAGGGTCCGCTGCACCATGCTGTTCAGCTAAAGGTAAACTTAATTAGATAAAATTGCCTTGCAATAGTAATGGACGCATATTCCTGTGAGATCATGGACAGTATCATAAATCTGGTGCTCCAGTTTTAAGTCATAACAAATCCTTTTGGACAATGTCTTTAACTAAGTAAGAGTGTCAATTTATGCAGGACATTTGTTATATTAGTGGGTGATACATCTGATTCTGAAACATATTCATATTTATATTTGTTTTTGCCTTATCTCTTTCTTTTATGTCAAACAAGAAAAAGGGAGGAACCCTATATTTTATGATAGTCGGGACGGGGGTGACAACAGGAAACAAACGAGTCCCTAATACAAATTCTCAGGATCATGTGTTGAGCCAAAACCTATAACAGTGTCACAAATCGTATGTCAATCCACAGTGGCAAATTAGCACAAAATAAACATAAAATCAATGAAATTCAAATTTCAAATTTATTCAAAATACTCGTGTAAAAAGTTTTATCTAAAACTAGACATGGCTTGAACACACACAATTAAAGCAATCAGTAAATTACAACAAATAGGGGCCGATTCTGATGCGGGTTGGAAAAGCTTCCCGACCGAATCGGTTGGGAATTGGTGTCCGACCCACTCGGATCGGGAAAGTCCGACCGGCGGAGTAGGATGCATCCGGATGCTTCCAGATACGATTTGGTTGAACTCCCATTGACTTCAATGGGAACATTTGTTCCTAACCGCATCAGAATTGGGCCCTCGGTCGGGAAGACACGTTCCCGATCCGATTTGGAAGGAGCAAATGCCGTTAGGAGGCCTTCCTAACCGCATCAGAATCAGGCCCTCGGTCGGGAAGCTTTTCCAACCCGCATCAGAATCGGGCCCATAGTGTTGAAGAATAAAAAACATAAAGAAAACTACACAAAAAGTCAAACAATCAGTAAATTACAACACACAGTGTTGATGAATAAAAAGCATAAAGAGAACTACCCAAAAAGGTCAAGAAAACTACACAAAAAGGTCGACGCGGCGTTTCGGTGTGACTTGATGAAAACACCTTCTTCAGGACAAGAGTTTTCTGAAACAATTTTAACAATATATTAGCTCCATACATATGTCATACATGTCTAGTATGTAACTGTGCAAACTTATGCAAAAAGTGATCAAAATTGCAATTACACTATACATGAATTTCTATATTTTTAAAACATAAGGCCTAACACATTGATTTCATGCTAGCAGTTCTTGGCTCGAGAATCTCCTAGATATTTTGAGACAACACATGATCCAAATTTCTATTAAAACATACCTAGCTGGATATTGGACGTTTTTGTTGATATCTTATATCCGAATGGAACCTTCTTCAGGATACACATAAGGCTGAAAGTTACCTATAAGTGAGACATATTATAATCAGGATACACATAAGGCTGAAAGTTACCTATAGGTGAGACATATTATAATTGAAAAGGGACTTTAATAAATTTACCCTAAAGTGGCAAACTTGGCTTATTATATCTGCGACCTTATTAGTACACGTACCTTTTTATGTGGTAGTCATGATTAATAATGCGTTGTTTGGAGCCACCAAAAGGTCAAAAACGAATTTTCCTTGAACCTTGAAAAAGAAAAATTAAGTTTAACCTTGTGATTCTTTCTCTCTATTAGAGATGGGTTATTTTAAATATGTCTGAAAGGCTGGTCTATGCTTACCAATAGAAGGATAGCTTTACCGCGACTAAGAGTAGGTACACCGTGATTGTGCCACCAAATCTTGTTAAAACCGTGCTTTTTTTCAAAATTAAGACGGGAATTTGTATTAGGGACTCGTTTGTTTCCTTTCTTTTATGTCAGGCATTGTTAAATAGAAGAGGTTTCAGGAAGCAAAACGCTTGCTTTTAGTGGCATAGGAGGAGTCATTTACAATGGTGTTTTCGAAAGAAAGGTTTTCTCAATTCTCTGCCCCTAAATAGCATCATATTGAACACTTGATTCCAAATCTGTTGCCAGGGTAGCCTTTGTCAATGATGATCCTTAAGGAAAGATTTCCTGCACACTGGAATGTTTTCTGCTAACTGTAGAATGCATCCTGTCACTTATGCAACGTAATGTTTTACATTGTAGAGAGGACTGCCATAGACCTGGGTTTCAGATTTTTGTCTGGGATTTAAAGCAGGAATTTGCTGTTTCTCCAAAGAAACATTCTGATATCTGAGTCAACCTATACACAGTCTCAGTCCTTTTTGCACAGCTAATAAAAAAGTATGTGTAGGGGCGGATGGCACAGGGCTTGAACCCTGCTTTCTTACAATATATTACACAAGCTTAGAACAAAATGTATGTGTCCCTGTTGGGGCCTCCATCATTTGTAGCAAAATCTAAAGGATTTATTATAGAAAACTTAAAGTACTTGGTATGCAAATTTAGATTTGCAGTCTCAAAAATTGCTATTTCTATAACATGCTCATCGCCTGCAAGCCTGCTCATATAGTAAAATAAGTAATGCGCAAGTGTGTAATATCTTGAAATGTAGTATGCTAACTGAACATGACATTGTAAATATGCTCAGTTCAATTTTTATCATAAACTGGACTCTTTCATAACTGTAACACCACATCAGTTATGTGAAATGTTGTTTGATTTGCTTAGTAATATATTTCACAGTGAAAATGCATTTCATACTGTACTGTCAGCTTTACACGTTGTGTACATTGTGTTACATCCTATAGATTTTGTACTATGCATTGTTTTATTTTGTTGCAGCTGTGGAAGTCTGTGCATGTGTAGGTGCATGTGTGTGTGTGTGCATGAATGCAGCTCAAGTTCCAAATCGATTTGTCAAGGAAGTCTTACATTTGAATGCTCTTTCTGTTCCTAGGCATCCAGTCAGTCTGACTCAGAGACGGAAAAAAACTCGTTTTGCAACTTTCCTACAACCCCTTCTTCAGCTAATTCAACAATGAGCTGCGACAGTGAGCAATCTGTAGGCAGCAAGGTGCCTGAAGATCCAGAGAAGGAGGATGAATTTGGGTACAGCTGGAGTAAGTATTCTGTTACTTTTTTAAGTTGGGGGAGGAGCAGGGGCATTAAGTGGTGTGTATACATACGTATGCACTTTTGTGGAGAGGAAGTGTGAATCCAAATGTTTCTACTGCTCATTATGACAACATGAAAAATATCATATGGACATTTTCTGTTTCTTTTGATTTGTTACGATTGTCATGCCCTATTAAATCATGATTTTAGCATCAAATTGACCATTAATACTTTTGTTGTGAAATGTTTTTCCACTAATCAGATTGAGGAAACACTTTTATAGTTCAGATTAGTCTGGTATAAATGATTCCTGAGGTTAGTAGTTATGACAATGTACTGCAATTCTGGGTAAAAAAAAATGCCAAGATTGGCAAGTAGGCTATTTGGTATCAGTGAAGGGCTCTACTTTCATTGTCACTGATTCTTTATAGGTACCAAAGATTTATTTAACAGCTACTCTGAGCATCTTTAAGTCTGCCTGCTTCCCTGTTTGCTACTAATTCCACAGGCCCTATGGTGTCACCAATTCTAGTGTATCTTTTAATTTGTCCACTTTTTAAAATGTATTTATTGTTTTGTGTGCACCTAGTTTGGTGAACAAATATTACATATACTTACAAAGTGAAGATATGCTTTGTGTGTAATTATGGCTTGCTTTTGTCTTATGGCACTGATTCATAAAGACAAACGGGGAGGAGGTTTTAAGGATAAAAGATTGACACACAAGAAAAAATATTACCACGTCTAATTAAAGTGAACATTAGGTAAGTTCCTCCCCCATCCCCTCCATTTGAGCTTAGGGTTAACAGAGATCTTTAGAAAACTAGAGGCTGCTGGTGTCAAGCTCATGTTGGCATTTGGAATTCATTCAAATTTAACTTTCTACTGTGGGTGCAACTTTGCCTTTGTAGAATTTAAGAAGTTCTGGGATTCTTCAGTCTGGGTGAATTTATGGGCCATTTATTCATGCCAACCTCGTAATCAGACTGTGTATCACAGAGATGGTTTCATCTTGAATATTGTTGAGTTTATAAAGTAACTTCAATTTCTATAGCCTCCAGTGTCTTTTGTTATTCCACTCACCACATCCCCTTTGTGATATATTTCCTAGCATGTTTTGACTCCTTATGATACATATGATGAAAGCATATTAATGGCTGGTGGAAGCTGTATTGAGCTAGGTGCAGTCCTGTTGCAAAGGAGAAAAAACGGCAAACAAGAGATTGTGGCATTTGCATCCAGAGCCTAAGGAGGTGCTGAACTCTCCTGTTCAGTAAGCGAGAAAGAGGCTCTGGTGGTATGGTGAGGCGGACAATATTTTACAACCTACCTAAGGGACAATGTGTTTGATAGCATGTGTGGCTGTAGATGCACATGCTTGGCATAAGTCTGCCATCTAGTGTTGGGCTCAGGAGTGTGCAAGTTGTTTTTCTTTGAAGAAGTCTTTCGAGTCACAAGGTGTAGTGACTCCTCCTCTTGCTTGTGCATGGTCCTCGACTCCATTGTTAGATTGTTTTTTTTCCACCGTCTGGTTCGAACATGTGCTCATCTGCTCCATGTCTTCCGGCTTTTCTCTGGTACCATCGGTATTGTTTTCGATCGCGGTTCCATCACTGCTTCTCTCCTTATACCATCAACGTCAAATTTGTCTGTGAAACTAGAGTTGGCCGCCTCACCTTATGCCTTCACCCTTTGGGGCGGAACTTCTCTTCTAAGTTCATTCCAACAGATGTCCAATTGGTGATGGAATGGACGCCTTTTCAATTTTGCCCTTCTTGTCATACCAAGTTTCCACGCACCGACCTACACCAGGTGTGTAACTTGTGCTTATCTCCAAAACACCAGGAGGCAACCTGTGAGGCCTGCAGGTCCTTTCGATCTAAAAAGACACTGAGAGATAGAAAGGTTAGAAGACTACAAATGTTTCAACGGGATGTCCATGATACATTGGACCTCTTCGGTTCCGAAAATCCAGAATTCGAGGTAGAGGCACATCCATCGGCTGAAGATGAAGGCAACATCTCTCCAGATGACAACTCTGGGTCTGACGCGGAGTTACAGGACATCACTCCAGGGCAACAACCTGTGAGTACTGTGTCACCTTGCCCCCAACCACAGCCAGCACCGGCCTCACGTCTCATAAGCCAAAGACTGGCGTTGGGCCACCACTTCCTTCGGGCTATGGTCAGCACTGATCGGCTGCTTCCAAAACGTCCAGCCATGGTTCGGCCTTAAAAAAACAGCCTCGACAGCAGGTTGTCAATCCACAGCCCTCAACATCAGGCTCGAGCCGACCTTCGGCGACGAAACACTCCACGTCGGTCTCCGCCCGCCTTTCGGCACCAAAATCTTTGGAGCTGAAACAACACTACACTTCGACGACGAAAAAATCAGCCTCTGAACCAAAGCCTTCATCAACACCCATGCCTAAACTGGCATCAGACCTGAAAAAACATACATCTTCGAGGCACTCTCCAGACACTGTGCAACCAGTACTCAAGAGATTTCATCAAGAATTGGACTCTCGTTAAAAACATCTGATGATTCATCCAGATACAGGATGTATCCTAACCAGGCTTCCGCATTCAGGGGCACAGCTTGCTAAAAGACAGCTATCTTTTGAGGGGCAATTAATGTTCCTGTTCCTCCAAAGAAAAAGAAGAGAGAGGATAAAGCTACCAGCCCACTGCACATCAGTCCACCACCACTGCCTCCTGTGCAAACTCCCTCACCACAGCATTCACCGGTTCACCACAACTGAATCACCTGAGGGTTCACTTAATTCCTTCACAGTGGATGGGGGGGAAGGTGATCAATTTTCAATACCACCTCAAGATGAGTGGGAGTCATATGATGCAGATCCACACGATAACACTGATCCAGATTTGTATCCATCAAGACCTTCCCCTCCTGATAACTCCACATTTATCACAACCATATAAGTAGGGAAGCCACTTTACACTGAGCTGCTAGAGGATGACCTCTTATTCAAGACTCTCTAGTCCACTTAGCGTTCCACGCTATACCTTCCGATGGCCAAGGGTATGCTCAGGCACACTCGGGACATTTTCATTGACCCAGTTCCATCCAGGGTTATTACTCCCTGGGTCGATGAGAAATATAACCCTTCCCCATTCGTTGAGGGCCAGCTTACACCTGACTTACTAGTGGTGGCCACAGCATGTAAACGGGCAAACTCTCAAACATCTGGTGACATGCCCCCACCAGATAAAGAGAGTAAAAGGATAAATGCTGCCGGTAAGAGATTGGCAGCCCAATATGCCAACCATTGGAGAATTGCAAACCCCATTGGTTTCTTATCACGCTATGATAGGGCTCACTGGGATGAGATGGAAGACATTCTACAGCATCTCCCAGAGGAACATAAACAAGCATTTGCAATGCAATAGGTCTCGCATTTGCGAGAGTTTAAGCTATTGGCATTGTAAGTGACAATGTCTTTTATTTATCTGTTCTGCTAATTAACACATAAATAAAAGGCATTGTCATTTACAATACCAATAGCTCAAACTCTTATAAATGCAAGACCTATTCAAAGAAGCGGCCACCATTGTCCCGGGCTACTCGGAAAGTTAAAGCACGCATGGCGCGCTGAATGTTGCAGGAAAGCATGTCGTGCCTGCAGTAGGAGAAACTCATTAAAGAAAATAGTGCTTACAGACTAAAAAAGACGTACCGTGTAACAACCGAAGTAAAAGGGCAAGTCCTCATGGGAGGTTACAAATGAAGACAAGGCGGTACTTAGGAGGGACTAAAAAGCCTATTAACGAATCAGAAGCCAGCATTTACGAAGGGCAATTACACAAGCCAATGACACATATGGGCGGAGGGTGGGCGAGGCATCAATTCCATACTCCAATACAGCATGCTGCAGAGCAGCGCAGGCTCTGCCCAGGCTCGACCTAAAAAAGGCATACCAGATTGCCGCAGAGGGCAAACTCATATCCAACACAACTATAGCTTGTGCACTTGACGCAGCTAATACAGCAGCTAGAGGCATTAATTCAAGCCTGCTTCTCAGAAGACATGCCTGGTTAAGGGTATCAGGTTTTAAACCTGAAGCTCAACAGAACTTGTTAGCCCTCCTCTTTGATGGTGAACATCTTTTTGGGCCGAAGTGGATACTCTTCTAGAATTTTTTTTAAAAAGATAAACGGCAAAAGCAGCGGTGCAAACACCGTCACAACATGGCTCCTTTTGCCGGTCATCATATGGTGGACGATCCAAAATAACCTTCCCTTTCGGCATCAACCTCTTATAAAAAACCCACACTCACACATCCTCCCAAAAGGCTACTATCGGGATTCATATAGGGGAAACAATTCTCGAGGCAGAGGTAGAGGAGGTTTTACCAAACCTTCCACCTCCCCCAAAAAGCCTTGGCTTGCCCATCATTTCCCCCAATCACACTACACCTTTCGGGGGAATATGACATCTGACCAGTGGCTGTTGAATATTATGCAATATGGTTATTGCCTGGAGCTCACTTCCACACCTCCAAACATTCCACCTTGAACCCACAGTCTGTCAACAGACCATCAACAACTGCTCAAACAGGAAGTTCAAGCTCTTCTACGAAAGGGAGCAATAGAACTTATGCCATTACACCAACAAGGCACAGGGGGGCCTATTCACTTTACTTCCTTATCCCCAAAAAGGACCTATCTCTAAGACCAATCCTCGACCTCAGACCCCTAAACAGTTACATTCTGTCAGAGCACTTCCACAATCTCTGGCACAACCCTAGGATTCATCAAATTGTCAATCTCCTTTATTTTTTGTAACTAATTAGTTTGAACAAAAAGTTTCTTCTGGTATATATTGTAATTACTGTGTCTCCTGCACCGTTCTCCGCTACTCCACTTGTCACATGTGCCGTTCACTTTGTTTTTCACGAGCACATACGTGCACAAATTTTGTTACCGGTTACATTTGCATTTATTGTAAATAGTGCTGCTACTGCCCTTTTCCTAATTGTTCTAAAATACAGACTGCTCCTTGCATTATTCTAATAACCACTCAAGCCCCCCTGTCTCCCCTTCTTGAGCAATTTTTGTGCATGCGTTATATAACGGTCTTTTAAATATTACCTGTTGAGATGTTTTTATTTGTTATACACTCTAATCACCCACGTCTCAACTGGGTAACCTACTGTTGTTTGGTTTTGTTAGAAGTTTTTACATCATACTTTGATCCAGAATCATGTACATAATAAAAGGTTGTCTCTTTTTGAATATGACTTATGTAGTGTTTGTAATTTATTTATTTCTCTTTTATCTTCTGCCTTTAGGAAAGATCTCTCAGCGATATGGAAGCTTGCCGGGTGACCTGCAAATGATAGAGTTAGAAAAAGGGAAAGCCGGCTTGGGACTTAGCCTTGCTGGCAACAAAGACCGAACAAGAATGAGTGTATTTATTGTGGGGATTGACCCAATTGGAGCAGCAGGAAAAGATGGGAGGCTGCAGATTGGAGATGAGTTGCTAGAGGTAAAATGTTTACGGAGTTTCATTTTTATTCTGATTGTTTTACTTTCCATTAATTTTTGGTTCCTCTTTGTCCTCTTTCTTCATTGACTCTGCTTTGATCATCAGAGAACATTGTGTTAATACATCTGACAAAAAGGTAAAAAAAATAACCTAAAAACTCTTGTGTTGTGAGACATATTCCAACATAAATTAATTTGTATTGAACATCTAAAAGTAGGAACGGTAATCCTGCATATGTTGCATACTGACCGAGATGTTAGGTACTTGGTCTGAGATGGAAGGCTGGCCTCTTATGCCAGTTTGACTCACCACTGTAGATTGGATGAGCAATCAAACCCTACCTCAAAGGAACTGGTGCGACGGTTAAGGTTGTATAGAGTAAAAAGTAACTATTACAGTTTCAGTGAAGATAAAATAGCCAGTCAGATTTACTTAGTTAAAATACCAACACTTATGTAACACCTTAAGTAGTTTGTGACAATGACCTTGTTGAACAAACGCTACTTTGACATACTCCACTTTGCACTTTAATGAGGCATTTTAGTCTTGTGAGTATTTTATTATTTTTGTGAGTTTTTTTTCATCTGCTTTCTGGGCATTCCGAATTCCTGGTCCACGTGTTTGTTGTGAAGGGTTTACTTTTCAGGATGCCTTCTTCCATATGCCATCTAGAGACGCCATTTATAAAGTGCGGGCTCTCCAATTCATGACCTCCTCCTATAAAAAGAAGGGTGATGCAAATGTGCCGTATGACTGAAAACTAATTTGTCATACTGCACTTTGCATTTTACTGAGGCATTTTAGACTTCTAAATATTTTACTATTCTTGTGAGGGCATTTAAAAAAAAATCTGTTTATTGATTTATAAATCTGTAACATACACATGCAGATAAATGTGGATCTGACAAAACATAAACACCAACTTTCTAAACTGTACACAACTACAGTTTTACAGTGATTACAACATGATAACATACATTTATCAATAGTCACCGTATCACTTGCATTGTTCTGAGTACCTTTACATAGACACATCCTCTTGGACGAAATCAAACTTAGCTAGATTCTGGTTGACCCAGGCCTGATCATATCAAAGTGCTCCCACCAATCCCTCCAAAGCAATGCGTGCTTTCTTGGCCATCCCCTTGCCTTATATACCGGCAGGCGAGTTTTCTGTGAGAGCGCAGTAGTCCATTCCCTTCACCCACTCTGAGAAAGGAGTAGGGTTTTTTTAAGAGCACCAGTGCTATTGGCTACAGTACAGCCTACAACCAATACCAATCAATAAAATTGTGCCGTGCATGTCTGTCCCACCCGGAAATAAACCCAACATTGCCATTTTTAGGTCTGTATAAAATGGAATGTCAATCCCTGAGGCGTTTTAGACATGTGAGTGTTCTATTATTCTTACAGTATCAGTTAAGGTAGTATAGCCAGTCAGATTTACTTTGTTCGAAGATCAACACTTATGTAACACCTTAAGTTGTTTATCACAATCACCTTGTTGAACGAATACTACTTTGACATACTGCACTTTGCACTTTACTGAGGCATTTTAGACTTGTGAGTATTTTATTATTTTTGTGGGGGCACTTTTATCTGTTTTCTGGGCATTCCGACTCCCCAGTCCATGTGTCCTGTCTGCATTCTATTAATCCACTGGACTCCCAAGTCCATGTGTTAGTTGTGAAGGGAGTGGCTTCTAAGCAGCCATATTCCCTGTGCCATCTACATGCGCCATTTTGAAAGTGCGTGCTGTAGCTGGCCAGGGCAATGATGGAGGATTTGCGGGCTCAGCAAAGGAAATACCTCATTTGCCCATCCCCACCTATCCAGCAACAGGGCCCAGGAACCCTGTCCAATTTCAAAATGACTCCCTCGCTTACTCCTCTCATAATTAGCTGTCTTGGCAGGTAGGGCGTCTGGCCTCCTGTCCGCATTTTATTAATCCACTAGATTTGGAAACAACCTGTTAGTTCTGCAGTTCCTCTACAGGGGCTAATACTGACAAGTTATCCGCTCCCTCTTGCAAGTACGATATTAGTTGTTTATCCTTAACTGACGCTCATTAACTAAACCTAAATTAGAGATTCTAGATTTCATAAGAGCCCATCAGCCTAACGCCTTGTTTTTGACCAAGACTTGTCTCAACAATAGGGGAGAGGATGTAGCCTAACGGCTAGGGCGGTCGATCTCAAATCTGGGGAACCGTGTTCGAGTCTCGGCCATGACTCTCAACATCCTGTGATTCTGGGCAAATCACTTAATCTCCCCGTGCCTAACAAAAAAAATGAATGTGTCCTTGTGTAACGCAACTGTGCTCATGTACAGCACTCTGATACGTTCGGGTCAAGTTCGCGCTATATAAAACTACGGGGAAAAAACAAACAAAAATAAAACAATAGTTTTATGCATGTTGTATTGCTGGTCTTGTCGGAAGGCTTCTATGTCATCAGACAAGCCTGTAATGACAAAAGAGGTGGCGGTATTGCCATCATCTTTAAATCTGTTTTTACTTGTGGCACATTTGACCTTCTGGTCTTGAGATGCAAAGGTATAATTGTTTTCCCTTAAAATCTTACGTAATTTTTCCTTTTCTGGGGCCTTGATATACCGTCTTCCTGGCCCAGGTGCCAGCTTCACACAAGCTGTTCTGGAAGCCTTTGTACCACATACATTTTCCAACTGTACGATTATAGGGAATCTGAATTTCCATTTTAATAATGTATGTTGCTTTCGGCACTTAATTTGAGTAAGTATTTGGAGGCTTTTTAGTTAGTGCAAAAGGTCAAGGCTTCCCCCCATTTAGCTGGACAAATTTTAGACCGTGTTTTTTTCTAACCTCCCATTTCTGAAAGTCAGCCTCCCCTTCCCTCTCACCTGGCTTCATCACTACATGATCCTAATAAATAATAATAATACCAGCATTTGTAAAGCGCGCAGCTACCTCAGGCGAGGTGTCCCGGTGCTCGGGGCCATCGGGAAGATTAAGCGAGCTATTGCCCAGGGTCACAAGGTGCTAAGCTAACCAGCCACCGGGGATCGACGGTGAGCCCCCGTGTTCCGGAGTCAGCCTCCCTGGCCGCTGCACCGCACCTCTTTCCTGCCTTACTAATAACCACCAGATGATGATTTAAACTTACTGCTGGTGCCTTTTGTAACCTCCTAAGTGAATCCAAAATGGACCTTAAAACTAATGTAAAAGGTTCGGATATCACCCTGTGGGTACTTGAAAAAAGCACACAAACTTATGCCTCAGATGTAGCTTTAGCAATTTCATGCTTTTCCCTCTGCCCAACAGGCCCCACACCACCATCGCCTCATTTTGTCAAATGAAGGGCTCCCTATGACTGTCCTGTAAAAATACAAAGAGAAAAGATATGTTCGAGGCATGTGAGCTGTAGATCACACTCGTTGCATACTCCTGCCATCTAGTGTTGGGTCCGTATGTTTGCAAGTTGTTTTTCTTTGAAGAAGTCTTTCCAGTCATGAGGTAGGTGACTCCTCCTATCGATGATAGTGCGCATGGGCATCAACTCCATTGTTAGATTGTTTTTTCCGCCATCGGATTCGGACGTGTATTGCTGCGCTGCTTCGAAGCCGTTCTTCGGGTTCCCCTCGGTACACAAACCACTATACCCGCGTCGGTATTGTTTCAAACGCGTATCCCACTTCTCCGCGTATCGTATCCGTCGAGGAAAACCTCTATTTCGATCAAAGATCTTGGAAAGGTCATCCGGCCTAACCACGTCAGGCCACTTTGCAGTCGATGGAACGGACGCCATTCAAATTCTGCCGTCGGTGCCGCGCCAAGTATACGCGCACCGACTTGCATGAAGTGTGCAATTTGTGTTTGTCTCCAGAGCACAACGAACATTACTGCGACGCGTGCCAATCATTCTGATCGAAGAAAACGCTCCATGATCGTCGGGCTCGACGTCGTGAGATGCAGAGCCAAAACGTCGAATACATGCCGGACATCTTCGGTGAAGGATCCGAGCACGAATTCGACCAACAAGAAGCCGAGGAAGAACAAGAGGAACTTGTCTCCATTCCAGAATCAGACTCCGAGTTGGAAGAAGACTTGCCACAAGGTCAACGTACCGTGAGTACCGAACGCCCCTTAACCCAAACTCCAACTCAGCCGAAACAAAAGGCTTCTGTCCCACCCCCGCCTTCGGGCCATGGTCGGCAGCGACAAGATGTTTAGGATGCCCCGCCCTCCAGCTCGGCACCAAAACACGTCTCTAAGGCTTCCAGCTCGGGATCGAGTTGGCTGAAATCTGGCACTGAGCCGAAACCTTCAGGCTTGAAGCAGAAAAACGCTTTGGAGCCAAAATCGTTGACACTAAAAACAAAGCCTCCTTCGGCACCGAAACCCAAAGCGCCGAAAAGTGATTCTACCCCGGCACCGAAATCCTTGGCACCGAAACCTAAAACTGTTCCTCCGAAGCTGCAGGATCCGATTTTCGGCGCCCCAACAACCAAATTGGGCCCAAAACAAAAGGAACTTTATATAAATCCAGATACAGGACGTGTTCTTACTAAGTCACCTCAGAAACGCAAACCTGAGTCAGAGGACACACCTTTCTTTATTCCTGTCAAGAGGAAGAATGTGGGTACTAACCCTTCCCCTCCTCCTCTTTTACCACGTTCCCCTACACCAACCTCTCCACCTTTGCGTCATTTACTGATTACACCAACTAACTCTCCACCACCACCACCTGACGATGATGATGATGATGGAGATGGGGGGGGGGACAATATTTTACAAATAGACCCCTGGAAGGATTATCACACAGATTCACCTACAGATAACAACCCAGATCTTTACCCTGCAAAGTCTTCCCCTCCTGATGACAATGTAGGATATCTAGAATTACTTGCTAGAGCTGCAGAATGCAGTTGCGCCCAAACAATGTTGTGAGACTGTATATGGTCTATAAGAGAATCTGGGTGATTCGAACAATGGGACATATAGTTGGCTGACAGTTACCTAGCCCAATGGTCACTTTGGATCTCATGCAAAAGCAACTGTAAGACCGCCTTCCTGGGGTTCAGTCGTGTTGCCCCCTAGACCCGGGGGGGAGTAAAGCGTGAGAACATGGCCCAGGCCTTTAACCCATCCTGGTGTGCTTGATACAAGGGCAGCGGTCTTGAGGCTAACTGCTGATACTGACCCGGACAGTCTATATGTATGGCCAGGGATAAAGACTCGAAGCCAACCCGACAGGGGATTAGTAACAAATATATCTGAAAGAGACAGTTAGTTATGGATTCCTCACCTTAGAATTACCCCCAGGCATCAGACTGGATCTGGAGAATTTTTTCCTCAGCAGTACCTCTGCGCGTCGATAGGTGGCGTTGGTCGACTCCACGTTCGTCGTTGGCATCGTGGTCACAGGAAAGACGTTGCAGTATCTACTTAGACACCGCCCTTGCGCGCTGACGTCAGTTCTTTCTTTTTCCGCGACAGCCAGCGCAGATCCGGAGAGAGCGGTACCTCGAGTCACTTTTTGACTCCATTTTTTGCGACTTTTTTCGACACCTTTTTTGAGTCGATCAACTCCTGTTGCACGGAGGGATGTCACGTCAAGGCTTGTGATTCCTGTCACAAATTGATGTTGGTCACGGACCCGCACCTCGTGTGCCTTTGGTGCCTGGAGCACGACCACGACCCGAAGTTGTGCTCCGACTGCCGGGCCATGAACCCGAAGTCTTTGCGGGACCGGTCCCGAAAACTTCTCGAGGCCCGGCAGTCCGCTCTGTGCCGTTCGAGGTCCCGGTCGAGAGGGAGGTCGCGGGACCGGTCACCGAGCCACCACCACCACTCGTCATCGAAGTCTTCGTCTTCGGGTAAGTCAAAGCTCAAGAAGAAGGCGAAGAAGCATCGTCGCTCTTCGCATTCTCCCCGTCCGTCGGCCTACACGGGAGGTAGTCGTCCGGCTCCACCCGCGGAGCCTGTTGGGTCGACTCCAGCCTTACCTCCCTTTCCGGGACCTGGAGCGACCCCTGCTCAGCTTCGAAGCTTTTACGATGCCTTACATTCCATCTTCGGGTAGCCCGACTCCGCCGGCACGCCTTTGGGCCCCGCGGACTCGGTTGGGGGCTCAAGGCCTTCGATGTTGGCGGCTTTGGCCCCTGCGCTGCAGGGCCCCCAAGGATCCAGGCCTGGATCCGGATCGGCGCCTGTCGACCTCGTGACACCTCCTCCGGCGCTGAATCCAGTGACGACATCCCGCCCCCGCCTCTGACGCTGGTTGTGTCCCCAGCCGGTGTCGACCCCGGCCTCCCCCTCGATGAGGACATGGAGCCGGAACGACGTCATCAGACGTCGGTACCGGCGCCGACCGGTACTTTTGTACTCCTGTTCTCCCCTGATGTTTCCTACCGCCCTGAGTTGCGCACAGGAGAGGGTGAGGATGACTGAGACGGATCTGTGGACCCTCTTGCAGACCAGTTGGAGGAACCGGACTGGAGAGAGGAGTTGGGTGAGGCCCGTGGTCTGGAATCCTCCCCAGACCTTGGCATGCTATCTTCCCCTACCGTGGCTACGGAGGAGGGTGCATCTTACACAGTGGTGTTGCGTAGGGAAGCCGAGGCCCTAAACCTCGAGCTTCCTATGGCGGCAGTCAGCACTAATCTCCTGACAGAGATGCTTCAACCGGCAGCGGCCTCCTCGGAGCCCTTGCTGCCGTTCAATGAGGCCCTTACGGACATCCTTTTGGGCACTTGGTCCAAGTCCAACACAGGGGCTCCTGTGGACAGGATGATTGCCCGACGCCACCGCCTGGCCCCGGGCGACCCCATTTTCCTCTCTTCCCATCCTACCCCTGAGAGCTTGGTAGTCCAAGCCTCAACATCCAAGGGCGCATTCCCTAACGCACCACCTGATAGGGAATCCAAGAAGCTGGATCACCTTGGGAAGATGTTTTCTTCCTCCAGCTTGGGACTGCGGTCGGTGAACACCGCATGTCTATTGGGCTGTTACTCCCACTCGGTGTGGGACACTTTTGCGCAGGTGCTGCCACAGTGTCCGGAGGAGGCCCGGGCCGTGCTCTCCTGTGCTGTTGCCGAAGGGAGAGACGCAGCGAAGTTCACCATCCGGTGTGGGCTGGACACCGCCGACTCACTGGGCAGGACGATTTCCATGTCAGTAGCATTGAGACGCTACGCCTGGTTGAGGTCCACTGGCATTTCAGGGGATGTCCAAGCAACACTTTTGGACATGCCCTTTGATGGCTGTTGCCTGTTTGGCGACAAGGCAGACAACGCGCCCGAACGCTTTAAGGATTCTAGGGCTACGGCCAGATCCTTAGGCCTCGATCCACCTACCGCCAGGGCAGTCTACTTTTCGCCCCTTTCATGGCTACGGAAGGGGTGCCTCGCCACGTTCCGCCCAGAGCCACAAGCCTGCGCAAGCTGTCCAGCCTCTGCGCCGCCGGGGACGTAGATCCCACCGCCGTGGGTCAGGGGCCAGCAGGTGGGCCAGTCCACCAGCGCCCCCTCTGCAGCAGCCTCCAAACTCTCCTAGTCCGACCTTTCAGGCCCATCAATTGCCAGTGGGCAGCAGGATTCGCCATCACCTCCCCCACTGGCTCAACATTACGTCGGACAGGTACATTTTGCAGATAGTCTGAAGGGGCTACTCCCTCCCCTTCGAGACTACCCCTCCATCCATGCCACCTCAATTCCGTCGCATGTCGCAGGATCACCTGGCCCTTCTCCAACAGGAAGTTACGGCTCTCTTGGCCAAGGGAGCCATCGAGCGAGTTCCTGCCTCAGAAGTCGGTCGTGGTTGTTATTCCCACTCTTTTCTGGTGCCCAAAAAGGACAAGGGCCTGCGTCCTACCTTGGATCTCAGGAATGACAACCACTTCCTCCGGAAGGAGAAGTTCAAGATTTTGACACAAGCTCAGGTCCTGTCTGCTCTCGACCCTGGAGACTGGATGGTAGCGTTGGACTTGCAGGATGCTTATTTTCACATCCCCGTCCTGCCGGCCCACCGGCGTTACCTGCAGTTCACGGTAGGCCACGAGCACTTTCAGTTTACCGTGCTCCCCTGTGGCCTTACCAGCGCCCCTCGGGTGTTCACGAAAGTGATGGCGGTGGTCGCAGCTCCTCTGCGCAGATCAGGGGTTCCAGTCTTTCCCTATCTCGACGACTGGCTGTTGAAGGTGGGCTCGCCCCAGCCCATCGTCTCCCACCTCCCACCTGCATTAGCTGGGGTTCACCATCAATGTGCCGAAGTCACACCTGATCCCCTCTCAGAAGCTCCTTTTCATCGGAGCGGTTCTGGACACAGCGTGGTTTCGGGCTTATCCTCCCGAGCAGGGAGTCCAGGATATTCGGGCTATGATTCCGATCTTTCAGCCTCTATCCCGGGTTTCGGTCAGAATGACCCTGAGGCTACTGGGCCTCATGGCCTCCTGCATCCTGCTGGTGGACTATGCCAGGTGGCATATGCGGGCTCTGCAGTGGGACCTGAAGTTCCAGTGGGCACAGCATCAGGGGAATCTTTCCAATTGCATCCAGATCTCGGAGGGCACTGCACACGAGTTGCAGTGGTGGCTAACGAACCGGGATTGGGTCAGTGGCTGATCCCTCTCCCTTCCCCAACCAGAGTTCACAGTGGTGACAGATGCATCACTGCTGGGGTGGGGAAGCCACATGGGAGAGGCTGAGATCAGAGGCCTCTGGTCTCCGACGGAGTCCGGGTTCCATATCAACCTTTTGGAGCTTCGGGCGATTCGTCTTGCAATAAAGGCATTCCTTCCCTCTGTCAGGGGAAGAGTAGTGCAGGTGTTCACGGACAACACCACCGCCATGTGGTACTGCAACAAACAGGGCGGGGTGGGGTCGTGGAAGTCAAGAGGCTCTCCGCCTTTGGACATGGCTGGAACATCAGAGCATATCTCTGGTGGTTCAACACCTGGCAGGTTCTCTGAACGCCAGGATGAACGAACTCAGCCGCAGATGGATCACGAATGGCGTCTTCACCTAGAGGTAGTGCAAGGTCTCTTTCAGCAGTGGGGAGAGCCTTGGGTAGATCTATTCACCACTGAAGAGAACGCGCAATGTCAGCAATTCTGCACGTTGGAATTTCCAAGGCGGCACTCTGTCTGGTATCCCGAGCTGTTACACATGGCCATCGATCCTCTGATCAGACTGCCTCTTCGGGAGGATTTTCTGTCGCAGCAGCAGGGGACGGTCCTCCACCGGAACCTGTCCAGCCTCCATCTCCTTGCGTGGAGATTGGGCGGCAACAGTTGACAGCTTTCGACCTTCCTCCCGAAGTCTGTAACGTTATATTGGCAGCCAGGCGTCCCTCCACTAAAACTGTATACGCCTGTAGATGGAACAAATTTGTGGCATGGTGCACAGCAAAGGCTGTGGATCCCCTTTCTGCCCCCCTTTCAGAGGTTCTCCTCTTCCTTCTTTCTTTGGCCCAGCAGGGCTCTGCTCTGGGCACTCTCAAAGGTTATCTTTCGGCCATTTCGGCCTTCCTTTGGCTGCCTGACCAGCCTTCTCTTTTCAAGTCCCCTATTGTAAATCGCTTCCTTGAGGGCACTGCTCATTTGTTTCCTCCAACTCCTTTCGTGATGCCCCAGTGGGACTTGAACCTGGTTCTTACTTATCTGATGTGTGCTCCTTTCGAGCCGCTACATACCTGTCCTCTCAGACTTTTTTTTAACCCTTAAAACCTCTGTTCGCAGGGTGAGTGAGCTACAGGCCCTTTCTTCTAAGCCACCTTTCCTGGCTGTTCATCCGGACAAGGTTGTCCTCCGCACTAGGCCTTCTTTCCTTCCCAAAGTGGTTACCTCTTTCCATATATGACAGACCATCACTTTGCCCACCTTCTTTCCCCCTCCGCATCCTTCTAAAGAGGTAGAGAGGCTCCACTGACTGGATCCAAAACGTGCGCTTTCCTTCTATCTGGATCGCACAAAACAATTCCGAGTGGATGACCAGCTCTTTGTCGGTTATGTGGGCGCCAAGAAAGGTCAGGCCGTGCAAAAATGAACCATCTCCCGATGGGTCGTTCTTTGCATCAAAATCTGCTATTCCTTAGCGAAAAAGGAGCCTCCAGTTGGGTTGCGTGCCCATTCCACCAGGGCGAAGGCAGCCACTACTGCTTTGGGACGTGGAGTCCCCCTTCTTGACATCTGCCAGGCAGCTACGTGGTCTGGCTTCACTGCACACGTTTACCAAACACTAT
Organism: Calotriton arnoldi; assembly: GCA_963921515.1. Taxonomy (NCBI): domain Eukaryota; kingdom Metazoa; phylum Chordata; class Amphibia; order Caudata; family Salamandridae; genus Calotriton; species Calotriton arnoldi. Next base: position 2,365,357 of record CAWUFW010001384.1, read on the forward strand.
TGCCTGGACAGTCAAGTCCGGAGGGACGGCTTCTTTGGCTGTTCAGTTCTCCAGGACTTCCTGGTGTGAACTTGGTTCGCAGACCCACCACCGGGGTTGGTATTGCTGGGGAATCTATTCTAAGGTGAGGAATCCATAACTAACTGTCTCTTTCAGATGAACAAGTTACTTACCTTCGGTAACAATATATCTGTAAGAGACATAGGTTAGTTATGGATTCCTCACCGCCCCACCCATCCTCCCCATTCTGCGAACTGATTTCTAGGGTAAGGGACTCCCCTTTCAGGGCCCTAGTTTTCGTGCACCAGTGGTCAGTGTCTTGCATGGCTCTGCGCATCTGGCGTGGAATGTCGTGTAAAGAACTGACATCAGCGCGCGAGGGCGGCGCCTAAGTAGATACCGCAACGTCATTCCGGCGACCACGCCGCCACGACGAACGCGGAGTCGACCGACGCCACTTATCGACGCGCAGAGGTACTGCTGAGGAAAAAATTCTCCGGATCCAGTCTGACGCCTGGGGGTAATTCTAAGGTGAGGAATCCATAACTAACCATTGTCTCATACAGATATATTGTTACCGAAGGTAAGTAACTTGTTCGCTAGGGTGACTGACTCCCTACAAACTGCTGACCCACCACCATCAACGCTGGACAATGCAAAGTTTTGAGAAACCAATTAAGAGCAACCCTGGAATCGCGGATCGGCGAGGTCCGTTCAGAGGTGACATTGTTGAGGTAGGACCTTAGAAATGTGGTTGAGCATGTGACGGCGGCAGAAGACAGAATATCCGAATTAGAAGATGCCCAACACTTAATGACATGAGACCTGACAGATATTAAGATTGCCACTAAGGACTTGCTATGTAAAGTCGATGATGCCGAAAATCGTTGAGGCTTAGCAACCTACGGCTAGTAGGATTTCCAGAAGGGGTGGAAGCATGCAATGTGCCAGAATTCTTGAGCAACTGGTTTCGAGCGACCTTTCCAACAGCTATGTTCTCCAACTGCTTCATCATAGAAGAAGCCCACATGGCACTGGCAGCTAAACCACCACCGGACACCCCACTGCAAGTGATTAGTGCGCGGTTTCTCAACTTTCAGGACCGGGACGCACTACTGAGAGAAGCAAGGCAGATGGGTGCTATTCACTTTTAGTCCTCCACAATAATGCTGTTCCCCGATTACTCCCATGAAATACAGAAGACGCACAGGTCATTAGACTCAGTGAAGACGAAGCTCCGGGCTAAACAACTGTAATATATGCTGCTTTTCCCTGCTAAGCTGAAGGTCCTGTTCAATGATAAATCTTACTTCTTCAATACACCAGAGGAGGCCTGGGTATGGCTAGAAGAAAGACCCCAGCTCCGCTCCCAACCAAAGGGGATGGAGAAAACAGCGGAGAAAGACAACTCGGTGCTAGGCTAAAAATATGGTGCTCCACGCGGAAAGGTAGAGGGCAAAGAAGTAAATCCGCGAGTAGACCATGTAAAAGGGCTGGACAGAGCTGAACTAGACAGAGAGCCCCCATCTGAGACAGATGAAGACTGGGGGACTAGAGGAAGCCAACCTTCTTAGATAAGAGGAGAGAATGAGGCAGCCCGGCATATACCTGAAGATGAACCAAGCCATGACAGTATTGCACAGGCCTTGGCTCCTGAGATGGGGCAAGGGGACAGTGATGAACATTATGACTTATGAAAAGAGGGGGGGCAAGTGTGGCTCTGGGGAAAGTAAGGGCCAATTCCTCCGGATGTGTGCTCCCAGAGGGGGTATGTGTAACTATCAGGAGGAGCCAACCCCCCACCTTGTTGATTTAGAAGAGAGTCAGTGGGGTAGTGTTTGTGGAAGAGACTGAGAATACTGATTGAGGAATGTGAATGTGAGTAGTCAGTCTGAAGCAGCTGTCTCTGAACAGTCCATGGTACGCTACACTTATTGGAAGGAAGGTGCTTGAGACTCCAAGAGTGAGTGATCGGGTGAGTGAGATATCACGGAGTGGAATGGGACCAGTCACTAGTGTGACAGACTTGATGTCAAGAAGTGGCCCCGCCACCGTTGCTCGATGGTATGGCCTGGGTGTGATTGTGTGAGTGACCATTAGTTGGAGGTGACGCTTTAGATTTATAAGGGGTTATTTCAGGTTAGGGTGAGCTACAGACCTTTCAGGCCTGGTCTTGCGATGTAGTTGCCTCTTCATCCATGAGAGTGAATGTGTGCATGGGATAGGGAGGGGGGAGAGGGACAGAGGTTTGGTGGTTATGTTACTAAGGTTACTTTATGTTTACATCTGGTTTGAAGAGCGGGAGAGACTATCAAATGAATGAGGTGGCTGCTTCGTTTAAATGATGGGACTTAATGCACAACGAACAGGCATGATGCATGTTACTGACCTAGATCCCAGAAGCCACTCAATTCTCACATGTAATGTAAATGGACTGGGTAGTAAGATTAAAAGGGGATTGGTAGCAACTTACATCAGGTGCCTGAAGCCCAAAATTGTCTTCTTGTAGAAGACACACTTACAGCGAACTCAATTACACTTTTTTGCTCGCGGGCATACACAATGCTAGCACATGCGGGGTTCACAACGGCATCCAGCGGTGTAGCAATTCTGGTCCGGAAGTCGCCCTATTTCCAGACGCAGAGGTCATGGGATGACCCTTGAGGGACATATGCAGCGGTACAAGGCCTTTGGGGTAGACTGTGTTTATGCACCCCCACAACTCCACCAGTTCACCCTCAGCAAAGGCACAGAAATCTTACTGGAGACTGACTCTTCACTGCACATCATAAGGGGAGACTTTAATGATGTGGTGTCCCCGACACTGGATAGATCGGGGACAGACGCCGCGGTAACCAGAACACACCCTTAGCCCGATTTGTAGGCACATTGGGCCTAACAGACCTTTGGCGCTACCAACACCCAAGTGAGAGAAACTGCTCCTACTACTCAGGGATGTACAAAGTGTTTTTCAGACTAGGTTATGTCTTCGCTCCTGCGGGAGAGGTCAGAATGATCCACTGGTCAGACTATCTGGCCAGGGGACTGTCTGACCATGCCACTTGTGGTTCTCCATGGGACCGAAGCCCCGCGATGTAGGCGAGGGGTGGCGACTGAATGCTTGGGAGCTATGGGATGAGACGACCCTGTGAAAGTTCCATGTAGATTCCGAACTATACTTTTCAGAAAACAAGGATTCCGTAGTATCGCCGGTGATTCTGTGGGAAGCGTAAAGGCAGTGATGCAAGATAGGGCATAAAATATTGTGGCATATAAGAAGAAAAAAGCTGTCCGAGGGTAAGAAGAACTTGAATGTTGGCTCCTGAAGGCAGAGGCTGAGAGTATGAACTCGCAGAACCCTCGAGAAGCGACGAGTCGAAGCCCTCTGAGCAGAATTTAAAGTGTTGGCCACCAATGAAGTGCGTAATCAAATACTAGCTGTACAGCACCGACTCTATGGAACTGGGGACATGGCTGGCAAATTGTCAGCATGGTTGGGCTGACGGTAAGGGAGAATCAATTGTTGCGCCACATAGAAGGGTCGGAGGGTGTCCTGTATGAGACAGACAAAGAGATAGTATGCAAGTTTGCAACGTATTATGAAGCTCTTTACAAAGAATGTCCCCTAGCTGATCATCTCCATTTTGAGACCTACCTGACTGAAATGGAAATATCGGCCCTTCCGGCCGACGACCGCCTAGCCCTGAAAGAGTCCAGGCCGCGGTGGCTCAGATGAACTCAGGAAAAAAACCCGGGACCAAATGGACTCCCAGCAGATTTCTTTAAAAAACAGGTAGACATCCTAGCTCCCTATCTGCTCTGTATGTGACAGCCTGGGGGGATGGCATCCTCCAACCTGACTTACGCAGAGCTACCATAGTGGTTATACATAAGCGGGACAGCCGCCCACCAAGTACGGTCTTACTGGGCAATTTCATTACTTTATGTGAAAACTAAGATACTCGCTACAATGTTGGCTAATAGACTTATAGGTGTCATTCCCCCCTAGTCCATAAGTATGAGTCTGGCTTCATGCCTAAGCGTTCGACCAGAGTTAATCTACGCAGACTCCACAACTGGATGGTGGATGTTCATTTGAGACAAGATCCTCACGTGTTGGTCTCTCTAGATGCCGAGAACGCCTTTGATGCCGTGCACTGGCCTTTCATGGCGCAAACACTGTCAAAAATGGGATTCAGACCCCAGTTTCTGAAATGGATACACTTATTATACAGGGCACCTGCAGCGACAGTGAAGGTTAATGGGATGCTGTCTGAAGAGTTCCCAATCAGGAAGGGCACCTGGCAAGGTTGCCCCCGTGTCCTCTCTCCGGGTTTGCCCTAATATTGGAGCCACTGGCATGTTTGGTGAGCAAACACCTGCAAATCAAGGGGTTTAAGAAAACCGGATCCTCGATCAGTGAGGAAAAGATCTTGCTATACACTGAGGACATCCTTCTCTATCTCACCCTTCCAGCAGAGTTGATACCCTGCTTATTCCGAGTCTTTGAACGATACGGAGCCCACTATGGTTACACAATAAATTGGGACAAATCTGTCCTGGTCCCGGTGGGCGAACACCTAGATCTAGCTGACCTCCCTGGGCGGCTAAGGGTGAACTCTGGGGGATTTCAGTATTTGCGAATTTATGCCACGTTGCACTAGGGAATTACTTGGAATACAATGTGGAGGGAGTACTTGCAGACTTCGGTGCTGATGCGGAATGCTGGCGAATGCTCCCTCTAACGATAATGGGAATCGCGGCCATGTTCAAAATGATTACCCATCCCAAGTTTTTATATGTCCTCCAAAATACCTACTTGCGGGAACCTGAGGAGGGGTTCCAGATTGATGAAGTATTAAGGACATTGTTATGGAATAATGCCCACCACAGAATAGCCCTCCGGACTTTGCAACGAAACTCGTACAATGGGGGTATAGCCCTGTAGGAAACTGGCTCTATATATACTACACCAAAATGAGGTATAGTGTGTATAGAGTCCAGGTGACCCCAGAGGTAGGCAGAGGTTAAAGTTATATAGAACCTTACTCTCTATTTGTGGTAGAGTGGTCGAGCAGAAAGGCAGTATCAGAGGACAGTGTTAAGCATTTAATGTACACACTCAGTCAATGAATTCACACACTCAAAGACTGAACTCTAGACCAATTGTTTTTGTATAAAAAATATACTGTTGTTTTATTTTTAGAACCAAGCAAGCCTGGCACAGGTAAGCATTAAATACTTTACAGTAATAAGTTGCTGATTGTAGAACATTTTGAAAATGCAATAGGAATTGTACTTTGTTTGATTTACAGGGGATGCAGTAGGTTGCAATACTTAGCAAATACAGTACATTGAAATGAATAGGCTTTTTCAGTAAATTACAGGTAAGTTACTTTCTACATTACTTTTCTAACTCAGTGCTGGATACCTAGATTCAGCACTGGAACATTTCCTGCAAACCGGTAAGTAAATAAGTTTTGGTTATTCGTTCGATTTTTAAAGAATATTTTCAGATTTCAAAACTCCACACTTAGAAACTTTTTGGAGCAGTACGTTGAAATGAATAGGCTTTTTCAGTAAATTGCAGGTAAGTTACTTTTCACGTTACTTTTCTAACACAGTGCTGGATACCTAGATTCAGCACTGGGACATTTCCTGCAAACAGGTAAGTAAACACGTTTTGGTTATTTGTGCGATTTTTAAAGAATATTTTTAGATTTCAAAACTCCACACTTCGAAACTTTTTGGAGAAAAAGTGTCAATGTTATCCTATGGAGGGAAACCAGGTTATCGGTTCACAGGTAAGTTATCGACTGTGGGAGTTAAGGTTCTGGGGTTAGACTCAGGAGTCCCCCAGGGTCAGTGATGCACTCTTGTTACACCCTCAGCGGCACTAGGGCGGCCGGGTGCAGAGTGTTGAGGCCCAATGATATCCTATGGATGATAGGGGGTCTCCGGTTGGTGGCTGCTGGCAAGCAGGCCACTGGGTTGTGGGAGCAAAGCTCCTAGACTTTAGCTCAGGGCAATTGAGGAAACAGCTTAGCACAAAAGGGGCACCCTCAGCGGCACTAGGGCGGCCGGGTGCAGGGTGCGGTTTCGACGTCGGAAGCCCTGTTGTTTCCAATGGAGCACCTCCGGTTAGCAAAAGCACTGCAGGCAGGGAGACGAAGGACTTCTGGGTTCGACCACCACTTCGAGAGGTAAGTTGGGAAGTTAAGGGTTGGTGAGGCACCGTTGGTTTGGGCACACAAGGCCGTGGGGCGTCGGGTGCAGGGGTGCCTTTTGGGGTCGGATCGGCTTACCAGCTCCGGGTCGCGGTTAGGGGGGCCTTCTGGATTTCGACTGCAGGCGTCGGCTGGAGGCTTGAGGCAGGTCAGGGGTCGCCGGATCTCTGTTCAGGATCGCCAGGGTGACCTCCTCGTGGTGTTTGCCCACTTGAGCTCGGGCTGTGGACGGCGGGTGCAGACTGGGGCAGATTCGCGGTCTCCGGCTGCTGCCAGAGGTTGCAGTTTGAACAAATCCGTTGTTCACGGGAGAAGCAGTCTTTGGAAGTGAAGGCAGGCAGGTCCGCCGAGGTTTTTGAGGTTGCTGGCTGCAGGACACATCGGGATTTCGCAGGAGCAGGTTCGAGGGGAGACAGGCCGGTAGGGCTGGGGCCAAGTCAGTGGGCGTCTTCCTCTTGTTAGCTGGCTACACGGCTGTTCGGTCCTTCTTCTTCTTTTCTTCTTGTTTCTTGGCTGGATCTGAGGAAGCAAGGTGCAGGGTGCCCCCTAAATACTAGATTTAGGGGCGTTACAGGTAGGTAAAGGGCAGGGACCAATGGGTCCCTTCCCTGGGGTGGGTACACCCCCTATCGTGCCACCCTCCAGTGGGAGGGGGGCAGGAGCCTGTCCCTTGTTGGTTGGGTCCCCCCATCCTCAAGATGGCGGGGATTCGGAGTTGGGCTTCACCTCACCTCCCCCACCTGAGGGGTGGAGTTGGCAGAGCTGGGCACACCTCTCTCCCTCACTTGTTTTTCCCACCGGTTCTCCCACCCAAAGTGGGGGGTAGAACCAGTGGGGACCAGTTGCTGAAAGCAGCAAATGGTCTGGGGAGGCTCACAAAGGCGGCATGCCTTTGAAGCTTCCCCTTTCGTGAACCCTCCCCATCCTGGGGAGGAGGCTAGCACCTCGTCCCAGGATGTGCATTGTTTCAGGCCCCGAGAGCAGCAGGGTCTTGACCCAGGGGTCCAGAAACATGTCTGTTGGTGGCAGCCTAAGCAGCCACTCAGTCAGGTCACTAGAAGTTGGTTCGAGTTTCAGGGGGCATCTCTAAGATGCCCTCTGTTGTGCATTTTACATTAAATCCCACACTGGCATCAGTGTGGGTTTAATGTGCTGAGAAATGTGATACCAAACTTCCCAGTTTTCAGTGTAGCCATTATGGTGCTGTGGAGTTCGTAATGACAACCTCCCAGCACCATATACTCTTAATGGCAGCACTGCACTTACAATGTCTAAGAATGGACTTAGACACTGTAGGGGTACAGGGCTCATGCACCTGTACCCTCACATCTGAAAGAGACACGTTAGTGACAGATTCCTTACCTTAGAATATCCCCAGGCGTCAGGCTGGATCCGGAATGTTTTTGCGTAGCAGTACCCTTGCGCGTCGGGAGGCGGCGTCGTGCGGCTCCGCGTCCGTCGTCGGCGTTGTGATCGCCGGGATGACGTCGCGGGCAGTACTTAGACGCCGCCCCTGCGCGCTGACGTCAGTTCTTCTTTTTCCGCGCCAGTAAGCGCAGATCCGGGAAGAGCAGTGCCCTAGTCAATTTTTGACTAAATTTTTGGTGAATTTTTCACTGTTTCTTTTCGAGTCTTCATCGACTCTAGGTGTCAGTAGGGATGCCCGGCTTCAAGCCATGCGACGTCTGTGGTCGAATGATGTCGATCACAGACCCGCACTTAGAGTGTCTCTACTGTCTCTGCCGAGACCACGACACGAAGTCGTGCCCTGACTGCCGGAAACTCCACCCGAAGGCTTTGCGAGAGCGGTCTCGAAAGCTCCTCGAGGTCCGGCAGTCGGCTCCGCGCCGCACCAAGCCCCGGTCCCGTGAGAGGTCGAGGGGCCAGTCGCGGAGCCCCCGCCGGTCGTCGGAGTCCAAGTCTTCGCGCTCCTCGGGTAAGTCGAAGCACAAAAAGTCTAAGAAGCATCATCGCTCTAAGACTTCGCCTCGCCGGATCGCGACTCGGCTGAGGCCCCTGTCGGCACCGTCCCCGCGGCCCCGGACGTGCCTGTGGAGCCACCCCCGCATTACCCATCTTTTCCGGGTTCGGGGGCGACTCCGGCCGAAATACAGGAATTCCTGTCGGCCATGGCCCGCCTCTTCGGGCCTCAAGGTCCCTCCGGTGCGCCTTCGGGCCCCGCGGGCCCTGATGGGGTTGCTCCGGCGTCGCCGACGACGCCGGTCCCGGCGTCGCCTGTCCCGCCAGCCCTGATCCCGGCCTCGGCTCCGGCCCCGGCCTCAATCCCGGCTCCGGTGGTACCGCAACCCAGATCGACGCCGGTTGACCTAACCACGCCTCCGCCGGCGCCGATGTCCCCGGTGCCGTTCCTGACGCCACCCGGGGCTCCGGGCGGCGTCGTTCCCCGGTTCTCTCCGGTTCCGGACATGGAGCCGGACCGACGTCGCTCGACGCCGGCGCCGATGAGACCTTGGGTCCCAGATGTCCCTCCTCCTCCATATTTTGCACCGGACGAGGACCAGGAGAGCTGGGAGGGGTCGAAAGACCCTCTCACACAGCAGTGTGAGTATGATCAGGACTGGGCAGAGGAACTTGGGGATGCCAGTGGTCTAGACACTTCCCCTGACACTGGCATGCTATCTCCTCCAGTGGCTACGGAGGAGGGAGCAAATTTCGCAACGGTGTTGCGTAGAGCAGCTGGAGCCTTACACCTCCAATTGCCTACTGTGGCTGTCAGGACTAATCTCCTGACCGAAGTGCTTCAACCGGCAGCTTCCTCTTCGGAGACTGTGCTGCCGTTTAATGATGCACTATCTGACGTTCTTTTGGGCACCTGGTCCAAGCCCACCACAGGGGCTCCGGTGGATAGGAACGTGGCCCGACGCCATCGCCCTGCTCCATGCGACCCCTTGTTTCTCTCTCAACATCCCACCCCCGAGAGCTTGGTTGTCCAAGCCTCTGCCTCCCAAACCGCCTTCCCTACCGCCCCTCCGGATAGGGAATCCAAACGCCTGGACCAATTTGGGAAGAAGGCTTTTTCTTCCTCCAGTGCTGGCTTGCGGTCCGTCAACACCGCTTGCCTCTTGGGCTGATATACCCACTCCCTGTGAGATTCGGTGGCGGCTGTTTTGCCCCAGTGTTCTGAGGAGGTCCAGACACTGCTTACCCGCACCATTGCGGAAGGTAGGGATGCGGCAAAGTACACCATACGATGTGGCCTTGATACTGCCGACTCGCTGGGCAGATCGCTTGCAACGACGGTGGCGCTGCGTCGCCACGCCTGGCTGAGAACAACTGGTTTCTCGGGTGATGTCCAGAATACACTTATGGACATGCCCTTTGATGGAGTCGGTCTTTTTGGTTCCAAAGCAGACCATGCGCTGGAGCGTTTTAAGGACTCACGGGCTACTGCCAAGTCCCTGGGCCTTTCTGTTGTGCGCCCTCCGCTAACCTCTGCTTTTCGCCCCTTTCGTGGCCATGGAAGGGGCGCCCAGTCACGTCCGCAGACCAGCCACCGGCCCGCGCAGCAAGCGTCTTCGCGTGGCCGGGGACGTGGCTACCGCCGTGGCGGTTCGGGCAACCAGCGTGCGGGTCAGGCCACCACCTCCGCCCCGTCCGCGGCCTCCAAGCCCTCCTAGTCCATCCTTTCAGGTGCACAGCACGCCAGTAGGGGGCAGGGTCCGCCATCACCTTCACCACTGGCGTGCCATCACCTCGGACAGGTGGGTCTTGGACATTGTCCGAAGGGGCTACTCCCTCCCCTTCGAGACCACCCCCCAGCCATGCCACCTCAATTCCACCGCATGTCAGGGGATCACTTGGTGCTTCTGCAGAAGGAAGTCACGGCCCTCTTGGCCAAGAGGGCCATCGAGCATGTTCCGACCCCAGAAGTAGGACGTGGTTGCTACTCCCACTACTTTCTGGTGCCCAAAAAGGACAAGGAGGACATGCGTCCTATCTTGGACCTCCGGAACGTCAATCGCTTCCTCCGGAAGGAGAAGTTCAAGATGCTCACCCTAGCTCAGGTCTTGACTGCCCTCGACCCTGGAGACTGGTTGGTAGCGTTGGTCTTGCAGAACGCTTATTTTCACATCCCCGTCCTGCCGGCCCACCGGCGTTACCTTCGGTTCACGGTAGGCCTCGAGCATTTTCAGTTCACCGTGCTCCCCTTTGGCCTTACAAGTGCCCCTCGGGTGTTCACGAAAGTGATGGCGTTGGTCGCAGCTCATCTGCGCCGGACAGGGGTTCCAGTCTTCCCCTACCTCGACGACTGGCTGCTGAAAACGGGCTCGTCCCAGGCAGTCGTCTCCCACCTCCAGACTACGGCCGAACTCCTGCACTCGCTGGGGTTCTCCATCAATGTGCCGAAGTCGCATCTGATTCCTTCTCCACAGCTCCTTTTCATCGTAGCAGTTCTGGACACGACGCAGTTTCGGGCCTATCCTCCCGAACGGCGAGTCCGGGATATTCAGGCTATGATTCCTATCTTTCAGCCTTTATCCTGGGTTTCGGTACGGATGACCCTGAGGCTGCTGGGCCTCATGGCCTCCTGCATCCTGCTGGTCGATCATGCCAGATGGCATATGCGGGCTCTGCAGTGGGACCTGAAGTTCCAGTGGGCGCAGCACCAGGGCAACCTGTCCGATCACGTTCAGATCTCGGAGGGGACTGCAAGACAGTTGCAGTGGTGGCTCTCGAACCGGCAATGGGTCATGGGCAGATCACTCTCCCTTCCCCAGCCAGAGCACACAGTTGTGACGGACGCGTCCCTTCTGGGATGGGGCGGTCACATGGGAGAGGCAGAGATCAGAGGCCTCTGGTCTCCGGCGGAGTCCCGGCTCCATATCAACCTTCTGGAGCTCCGGGCGATCCGACTTGCACTCAAGGCATTCCTTCCCTCTGTCAAAGGGAAGGTAGTGCAGGTGTTCACAGACAACACCACCGCCATGTGGTACTGCAACAAGCAAGGCGGGGTAGGGTCGTGGACCCTATGTCAGGAGGCTCTGCGCCTCTGGACATGGCTGGAACATCAGGGCATTTTCCTGATGGTTCAACACCTGGCAGGTTCCCTGAACGCCAGGGCGGACGAACTCAGCCGCAGGTGCATGATGGATCACGAATGGCGTCTTCACTCGGAAATGGCGCAAGGACTCTTTCTACAGTGGGGAGAGCCTTGGTTAGATCTATTCGCCACCGAAGAGAACGCGCAATGTCATCAGTTCTGTGCGTTGGAATTTCCAAGGCAGCACTCGCTCGGCGATGCTTTTCGTCGCGAGTGGAGTTGCGGTCTGTTGTACGCTTTTCCGCCTATACCACTTCTACCCAGAGTGTTGAAGAAGATTCGGCGCGACCGGGCCCAAGTCATCCTTGTGGCTCCGGACTGGGCTCGAAGAGTTTGGTATCCCGAGCTACTCAGTATGAGCGTCGATCCCCTGATCCGTCTGCCTCTTCGGGAGGATCTTCTGTCGCAGCAGCAGGGGACGGTCCTCCACCCGAACCTGTCCAGCCTCCACCTGCTTGCGTGGAGATTGAGCGGCGGCAGTTGATTCCTTTCGACTTGCCTCCCAAAGTTTGTGATATGATTCTGGCAGCCAGGCGTCCCTCCACTAAGGTGGTATACGCCTGCAGGTGGAACAAGTTTGTGGCATGGTGCACAGCAAAGGCTGTGAATCCCCTTTCTGCCCCTCTTTCTGAGGTTCTTCTGTTCCTTCTTTCCCTGGCCCAACAGGGTTCTGCCCTGGGTACCATCAAGGGCTAATTTTGTGCCATCTCGGCCTTCCTCAGGCTTCCTGATCAGCCCTCCCTTTTCAAGTCCCCTGTTGTTAACAGGTTTCTAAAAGGAATTACACACCTCTTCCCTCCTGTTCCGTTTGTGATGCCTCAGTGGGACTTGAACTTGGTTCTTACCTTTCTGATGTGCGCTCCCTTTGAGCCTCTACATAACTGTCCTCTTCGTCTTCTGACTCTGAAGACAGCCTTTCTGGTGGCCATCACCTCCGCTCGGCGGGTGAGTGAGCTCCAGGCTCTATCATGCAAACCTCCCTTTCTGTCTGTCCATCCAGACAAGGTTGTTCTTAAGACGCGTCCGTCCTTCTTGCCAAAGGTGGTTACTGCCTTCCACATTGGGCAGACCATCACTTTGCCCACCTTCTTTCCGCCTCCGCATCCTTCCAGAGAGGAAGAGAGGCTCCACCGTCTGGACCCAAAACGTGCGCTTTCTTTTATATCAACCGCACACAACACTTCCGGGTGGATGACCAGCTCTTTGTTGGCTACGTGGGCGCCAAAAAGGTCGGGCGGTGCACAAGAGAACCATCTCCCGCTGGGTAACCTTGTGTATCAAAGCCTGCTATTCTTTGGCTAAGAAGGAGCCTCCTGTTGGGCTGCGTGCCCATTCCACCAGGGCAACGGCTGCTACCACAGCTTTAGGCCGCGGTGTTCCGCTGCAGGATATCTGTCAGGCAGCTACGTGGGCCTCGCTGCACACATTTACAAAGCATTACTGCCTTGACAGTCAGGTCCGGAGGGACGGCTTCTTTGGCCGGTCTGTCCTCCGGGACTTCCTTGTCTGATCTTTGTTCGCAGACCCACCACCGGGGTTGGTATTGCTGGGGTATCTATTCTAAGGTAAGGAATCTGTCACTAACGTGTCTCTTTCAGATGCACAAGTTACTAACTTGTGTAACGATATATCTGTAAGAGACAGTAGTTAGTGACAGATTCCTTACCGCCCACCCATCCTCCCGTTCTGCGAACTGATTTCTAGGGTTAAGGACATCCCTTTCAGGGCCCTAGTATTTTTCAGACACCTATGTCAGCTTCTTGCATGGCTCTGCGTTCCTGGCGCGGAAAGTCGTGTACAGAACTGACGTCAGCGCGCAGGGGCGGCATCTAAGTACTGCCCGCGACGTCATCCCGGCGATCACAACGCCGACGACGGACGCGGAGCCGCACGACGCCGCCTACCGACGCGCAAGGGTACTGCTACGCAAAAACTTTCCGGATCCAGCCTGACGCCTGGGGATATTCTAAGGTAAGGAATCTGTCACTAACTACTGTCTCTTACAGATATATCGTTACACAAGTTAGTAACTTGTGCCACTGGTATAGTGCGCCCAGCTAGAGGGGTGACTGACCTATGCCAGGTCAGTGGTTTGTAGGCATGGCACACAGGGATGTGTGCCATGTCGACTCTTCACTTTGTTCTGCACCAAGCCACGCAGCCTGCAAAGGCAGTGTGTGAGTGAAAAGGTGCAGGGCCTCTAAGGGTGGCACAATAAGTGCTGCAGCCCTTAGGGGCCTTCCCTGGTCACAGAGCCCGGGGTACCTGTGGTACCATTTACCATGGGCCTACCTGTGGCCAGGGATGCCAATTGGGTTTAGGCTTCAATGCAGTTTTTAGGGAAGGAACATAGCCCCTGGGTACCTGATTAGCAGGAGCCCAGGGCACACTCAGTCAAAGAGCATCAGCAATTCACAAAAAGTGGGGGCATACCATGCAGAAAGAGGGCACTTTCTCACAAGCCCTTCCTGATGTCCGGATCTATTATTGGGCCTTGCATCTGATCGCCATAAATGATTGGGACCATGTGGAGGGTGACCACCCCACCTATGCGCTGGAGAGGTCGCAATTCCAAACGCACCCATACCATCACTCCCTTTATGGATGGAAGGGAAAAAGACGTCTGCTACCGGCAACACAAGTAACTCTCGAGGCGTGGAGTAGGACAAACAGGTGTTTTGGTTGGGCACAGAAAATCACTTGAGAGACCCAGTTGTGAGTAGGTAGTAGCCTTCAAGAAATAGGGAAGTGGCAAGGGTTTGCTGCTTGGGACCATATTGGTATCTCTAAAGTAGGGTGCCCTAATGCCATTTTCATCCCTACAAAGGGAGTACTAACTGCATGGCACGCAACACTATAAATACCTGCAACTTCATTATGCATGGGGGGCAGAGAATATTCCCACAGACCTCCCGGAGTATGAACCTGTGGAAGGGAGAATTCTACATGAAGAAATACCAGAGGAAGCGGTGTGTGCCATATATAAAACTATCAATAATAATATGTCTGATAACCGTCAGAAGCTTAGCCACAAATGGGAGAGCGAATTGGGAGAGTTTTACAATCTGGACTGGGAGGCAGCACTAATGTTCCCACTTGAAGTGACGATTAAATCCAGGCTGAGGCTTATTCAAATCAAAATCCTTCACCGGATTTATTATGATAGGGCTTGGTTACATTAAATAGGGAGAGCGGTGTCACCAGAGTGTCGCGGTGTAGGGTGGAGAGTGGAGAAATTTTCCACACACTCTGGACATGCCCGGGTATACACTCCTACATTGCAGAGAGTGCTCCTTGAGCTGGGCAAAGTTCTAGAGTTAACGTTACCTGCAGACCCTAAGTATGTGCTGTTGGGCATACCTAATGATGAGGACCTCCCACTCATGAAGTTATTATTTTGCAGCTTGGTGCTGGCAAAGAGGGATCTAGCAAAACATTGGGGGGCCCCTGAGACACCAACTATACGAGAATGGAAAATGGGTATGGACCTATATATGACTGCATAGAGGTCACATATAAAATCAGGGGCTGTCCACGTAAGATCCACAAAATTTGGGGTAGCTGGGTCAACTATTATGAACTGGATATGCAGGATGAAGCGCATGAGGAGGTATCTGTCCAAACTACTTAATTCATATAACCTGATGTACTATGTCAGTCAAATTGCTGTGGATTACTAATGCTTTTTGTCTCTTTATTGTTGTACTATGGAGAAACACCCTTGGTACTGATGTCCTTCTGTTGTGATGTATTTTATGTGTTGAGTTCCGGTTGGTGCTCCCTTTCTCAATGCTTACAAAAAAAAAAAAATGTTTTATAGGATAATATGTTACGCTGTCTGTGATTGTCAGATAGTTTAGTGTGCAATAAAAATATTGCTGAGGGAGTGGGGAACATGTCCACAGAAAGAAGAGGTAAAGAGAGGAGTGATCTATCAACACAGCAAGGCCTTTTCACCCTGTAATGTAAAATGTAAAGCATTGACTGCATGTATTTTTATGTGAGGTGAACGTTTATTTTCTTTTGGATTATGCACACTACATAAATTTTTCTCTTATGTGTAGATCAATGGACAAATTCTCTATGGCCGAAGTCATCAGAATGCCTCCTCCATAATTAAATGTGCGCCATCAAAAGTTACCATTATATTTATCAGGTAAGGTATATTTCAATTTTTTTTAAGTTTCTTTCCACGTTCCAGTGGAATTAAAACTTGTTCCCCATGATACTCTTTTATCCCTGCATTTGAATTACTACCCATTGTTGATGGAGGATTTTATTGCTGTTGCACTAGGGGGCACCAGTGGTGGGCACCAGTGATTCACATCAATATACGTATCTGACTTGAGGGCTGCTTGTAGGCACAGTTCAAATAAAGTGAATGTATGTGCGCCCAAACATCAGTAATATTAAGAAATAATAGAGGTTTTTTTATGGAAACATGCTACTGCAGATTCCTCACCTTATGAATATCCTGTAGGCACCAGACTGGATTCAGAAACTTTCCCCAGCAACAACTCAGCAGCATCACCAGTTGGCACCATGCTGTCTCAGCATTCACTCCACCCTCACTACATTTGACAACATCCAAGTTTACAAGGCAGCAGCATCAGTTATCGTTTTTTTCACACCTCATCAACATTACTTCAGAACTGTTCCCTGTGCTTCTCTGAAAAAATTACTCAGACTTTGGCAGTGACTACGTCAAATGTCTCCTTATACAATTTGATGGCTTAAGCCCAGAGGCATATACCGTAATGAGATGTTTTTGTTGGGCCCAGATACCATCTCCATATGGTGTCTTGTATCCGAACACTATCCCTTCCCCTGCAATTCTTGTTCCTTTACACACCCAAATGTCATTGGGGAATGGAAGGCAAATATATTTTTGGCCATGGCCAGCATGGATGTGCCAAAGCGTTCCCCATCTAATTCTCATAAGTCCCATGGAAAGGAAGAAAAAAAAGCACCATAGGAATGAGAAATCCTCCTCCTCTTCGATGAAATGGTTACACTTCTGGGACTGGAGTCCTAATGTCACTCCCCAATGCCAGACTCTTCCTCATTGTTGAATTCCAGTTTTTAAAAAGATCAAGCTATAACTTTTGAATCCATTGGCTGACCCTGCAGAGGATGACTCCTTCCAGTCAGCTATATTGGATCTCCTCAGGATGGCTCTGTTACCCTCAGGAGCATTCCCCAAGGGTGGAACAAATCAGACCCAATCCTGTGGATTTGGCAGCTGTGAACCCGATGCCACAATTGCATCTCCATACTCTCTGGCCTCAGTACCTTGAATGAAGCTAGTGCCCTCCAAGATGCCACTCTCATACATTTGGTGGCACCCTCTAAGCTGCTTTTGGCGCTGCCTTTCACATACTTAAGATTGACTCAAATCATCTGAATGGCAACAGAAAAAGATAAT
Source organism: Calotriton arnoldi (assembly GCA_963921515.1). Classification (NCBI taxonomy): domain Eukaryota; kingdom Metazoa; phylum Chordata; class Amphibia; order Caudata; family Salamandridae; genus Calotriton; species Calotriton arnoldi. The sequence continues at coordinate 2,382,071 of CAWUFW010001384.1, forward strand.
GCCTGTTTTGATGAAGGTCCCTTGCTGCTGGGCCCTAAGAGGGAAGCCTCTTAGGGCCCAGCTCTGATGCTGTTAATGTGCCTGAAAAGGATTATGGCCATGTATTGTATTGTATTGTATTGTAATTGCATTTATATATACGCTTACTACCCCTGACAAGGCGTCGAAGCGCTTTTCGCGCAGTACCACGCTACTCAGGGACCCAGAAAAGATTAGTGGTGAATTAGTATAGTGAAAATATGAAAGTAATTTGAGTGGTGGATATGTTAGTAAGTTATTTGGATTCGGAAGGATAGCGGAAGGATAGAAGAGGAAAAAAGGTTTGTATTTATATAGCTCTTTTTACCCCTGATGGGTTGTTGAAGCGTTTTTTTTATTTTTTTATTTTGGGCAGTAGCACCCTACTCCGGAAACCCATAAAGGATTAGTGGTGAATTAGTATGGTGAATATGAAAGTAATTTGAGTGGTGGATATTAGTCCGTTATTTGGAAGTGAGAAGGATAGCGGAGGTATAGAAGGGGGAGAAAGATTTGCATTCATATAGCGCTTGTTACCCCTGAAGGGGTGTTGAAGCGCTTTTCTGGCGAGTAGCACGCTACTCCGGAACCCATAAAGGATTAGTGGTGAAAATTAGTATAGTGAAATAAGAAGTAATATGAGTGGTGGATATGTTATTCAGTTATTTGGATAGAGAAGGATAGCGGAAGGATAGAAGAGGAAAAAAGGTTTGTATTTATATAGCGCTTGTTACCCCTGATGGGGTTTGAAGCGCTTTTTTTGGTGAGTAGCATGCTACTCTGGAACCCATAAGGATTAGTGTTAAATTAGTATAGTGAAATATGTAATTAATTTGAGTGGTGGATATGTTAGTCACTTATTTGGATTGAGAAGGGTTTTGGAGGGGTAGAAAAGGGAAAAGGTTTGCATTTATATAGCGCTTGTAACCCTGATGGGGTGTTGAAGCGCTTTATTGGCGAATAGCACGCTACTCCGGAACCCATAAAGGATTAGTGTTGAAAATTAGTACAGTGAAATATGAAAGTAGTTTGAGTGGTGGATATGTTATTCAGTCGGATAGAGAAAGGTAGTGGAGGGATAGAAGAGGGAAAAAGGTTTGCGTTTATATAATGCTTGCTTACCTCTGATGAGGTGTTGAAGTGCTTTTTTGGCGAGTAGCACGCTACTCTGGGACCCATAAAGGATTAGTGGTGAATTAGTATAGTGGAATATGAAATTTGAGAAGATGATGACTCGAAGTCATTAACCTCCTCCCGTCTTAAAACCCAGACACTGTCCTCTACCTGGATTTACAAAAGTGCGTGTGGTTTGTACACCTCTCCGGAAGGGGGTATCCATTATACCTCTGGCCCTCCTTTGGAACATGTCCCTGTGTTCATTTCAGTTGTACAGAAAGCAGAATAAGCATTGGAGTTGACCTTTCCCTCTGTCTAATATTTGAATGATATCTTGCAACCTAATCCAGTTTCAGAGCCCCCGGTTCGTTTAGATGATTTTGTATTAGAGCCTATCCTTACTGTTTGGGAAAAACCATTCTCATGCCCGCCAATCCACAGACAAATCATGTGACAATATAGGCTTGTCCCATGCAATCCAAAGTTCTTGACGCCACACCTTTTAATGGAAATTCTAGTAGTTGATGCCTTCGCCACAAAGATGAAGCCACATGTCTTGCACGTCTTACTCATGGCCCTCTTCAATCCCACCACGGTCTGTAAGTCTTAGAAGCTGGACTCTATGGCCGATAAAGTCTTTGATTCTGGCAGCCTTGTCCCCCACACAGCTAATTCTTGATGCCTCCTGGCCCACTATGTCCATGCGCTTTGGAAATTGGCAAAACCAATGGTCATTTAACAGCCTGACCACATTAAAATAAAATGCCCTTCTCCTTCCTGGTCAATATTGGTTTGGATTCTACAGACACGATGGCTCAGCCTGTTGACTAAACTGTCACCTTTTGCCACCATGCTATGATGGGTTCCATGGGCTTCTCTGGAGATGTCCAAGCCACACTCATGAATATGCCCTTTGATGGTGAGTGGCTACTTGATGAGAAGGCTGACTCCTCCTTGGAACAGTTAAAAAACAGAGGGGCTGTGTTTTGCACACTTGGTCTGGTCTCCCCAGCGAGGCAGTACCACCAGCAGTAGTGGAATGTTCAGAGATACTCCAAGGCACAACAGTCCTGGAAGTAAGAACCTTTGCCGGTGATCCAGATGTCCCAACAAACGTGCCACGCCTTCAGTATCAGGGCTGGGTCTAGCGCATGCCATTACCAACAACAACAGCAGATCCATTCTCATCTTGCACCCACTCAAACACTGGCATTCATGGGGTGGTACTAGCACAAACCACATTAAAGTTTCTAAGCATGAATGTTTCTTACTCAAACAGGGATCCCTGTTCTGTATGTCCTATGCCTACGGGTGCTGTTGGCCATGTGATTACTGCTAGTGGCACAAACCAGATGGCGTCTTAGTACCCTTCATTCATGATCAAGAAAGTAGTGTTCGAGCTGTAGATCGTATACTTGTGCATAGATCGCCATCTGGTGTTGGGCTCGGATGTTTGCACTTAGTTTTTGTCTTTGAAGAAGTCTTTGTAGTCACGAGATAGGTTACTCCTCCTTACGGTGATATTGCGCATGGGCATCGACTCCATCTCCAGATTGTTTTTTTCCGCCATCGGGTTCGGATGTGATTTGCTGCGCTCCGGGTCGGTGTCGTTTTCGAACCCCCTTCGACGCGCAATCCCTTTCCACTCGACGGTATTGTCTCGATCGCGCTTCCTTTTCGACGCGTATCTTCAAAATATATAAAATCCTCGATCTTCGACGCGGGCCGTAGGGCCTATCCGCGCCAACCACGCCAGCAGTCAATGGAAAGGACTCCTTTCAAAAAATGCCCCGGGTGTGGTGCTAAGTTCCCACACACGGACTTACACGAGGTTTGTAACCTCTGCCTCTCCCCGGAGCACGAAGATAAGAACTGCGAGGCCTGTTCATCTTTCAGGTCGAAGAAAACCATCCGTGACCATCGGGCTCGAGGTCACGAAATGTCTTGCGGAAGCAGCTCGATTCCGGACATCTTCGGAGCAGATCCCAATCTCCAGCCGGAACAACAAGTGGATGAAGGAGAGATCTCTGTCTCCGAAGCCGACGACTCTGACGTCGAAGACAGGAAGTCACCCCGGCTCAGCGGTCCGTGAGTACCGAAACCCCTCTCCCAAACAAAACCAAACCTAAAGCTCCGGTAACACCTTCGCCCTCGGGCTCAGGTCGACACCGACAACACACTTCAGACGCCCCGCCCTCGGGCCCGGCGATGAAACAAAAAGAAAAGCCTTCCGGCTCGGGATCGAGCCAACCCCATTCCGGTGCAGAAAAACCACCTTCGGCACCGAAGTCCAAAACCAAGGAGGTGCCACGCCCTTCTTCGTCGGCACCGAAGCCCTCGGCATCGAAACAAACTAAGGACAAACATTTCGGAGCCGAAAAAATCTTCGGAGCCGAAAAAGTCTTTGGAGCCGAACAAAACTTCAGAACCGAAAAAACACTCGGAGCCACAAACTCCTATACAAAAAGCTAAAGAGTCCAAGACACCACAGAAAGCTTCGGAGACACGGGCTAAACAACATTCTGACCCTAAATCTTCGGCACCAACAAAGGACATTGTACCCGTACAACAACTTCCAACAGATTTTTCGGATCCGAAACAAAAGACTCTGCATTGACCCAGACACTGGCAAAGTTGTCGCCAAGCCTCCTAAAAAGAGAAAATTGGACACTTCAGAACACCCTGAAATACCCATGAAGCGAAAAGAGATGGGCACTAAAACTACTCCACCTCTCTCTCCTTCTCCAGATGATCCAAATCTACTAATTTCTACAGCACACTCCCCACAACATACATTTTCACCTCAACCACAGGATGATGAAGATGACTATAGTGATCAGGGTAGGAATGGAGACCCAGATAATGATGACGCAGATACCATTCCACATAATCCAGATCCTTGGGATGATTACAACACAGATCCCCACCCACACAATGACCCGGACCTGTATCCCTCTAGGCCATCACCACCAGATGACAATATTGGGTTTGCGCAACTCATTAATAGAGCTGCTCAGTACCACGGGGTACAGTTACACTCTGACCCTTTAGAGGAAGACTTTTACTGGAAACATTTACACCCACACAAAAGTCCACACACACCCTGCCAATGTTAAAAGGCATGTTGAAACATGCACCAGAAGTTTTAAGGACCCCGTCAGAGCCAGGGTTCTTAACAACAGAATAGACAAAAAATACAAGGCAGCTCCCAATGACCCAGTATACATTAAGGGTCAGGTCCCTCTAGATTCTCTTGTAGTGTCTAATGCATGCAAGAGAGCAAATTCACAAAGCACAGGCAATACCCCATCTCCTGATAAGGAGTCCAAACTTATAGACGCATCTGGAAAACGCATCGCATCACAAGCTGCAAATCATTGGCGGATTGCCGATGCCCAAGCTTTGTTGGCCAGATATGACAGAGCTCACTATGATGAGCTTGAAAAGCTAATGCAACATCTTCCTGATCAATTTAAAGACAAAGCTAATGACCTTATACAGGGGGGAAAATTAATAACAAATACGTCCATCAAATGTGCGCTTGATGCAGCCGACACTGCCTCTCGTGCTATTAATACCAGCGTTTTGTTACTCAGGCACGCTTGGCTCCGAATCTCCGGATTCAAACAGGAAGTGCAGTCCACTATTCTTAATCAGCCCTTTGACCAAGAGCATCTTTTTTGGGCCCACAGTAGATATATCTTTAGAGAAGACAAAAAAGGATACGGAGACTGCCAAGGCCATGGGGGCCTTGCAAACCCCTAGATGTTCTTTTCGTCACTCCTTTTACAGGGCTGGCTCCAAAACTGTTGGCTTGGAGCATCCTTTTTCTTCTTATAAAAGCCCCAATCAAAATAATTCCTCCAGAGGATACTTTCGCGGAGGGTACAGAGGCAACAATGGTAAGGGAAGAGGTTGCGGTAACAATACCCGCACCTCCCCTACCGGGTCGAGGAACGGCCACCCTTTGGAAAGGTTTTGTGTGTTCCACCACTGCAGAGAGCGATAGGTGCGGCTGTCCACCAACACCAGATCTGTTAGCTGACCTAGAGCCTGGTTCCACTGGCGTGCTAAACACTCCTGTAAGGGACGCATTTGGAGTCTTGCATAAGGGACGATGAGAATGCAAGAGGCCATCATCCCGATCAACTGCATGAACACTTGAGCTGGTAATGAGTGTTGAGGCTGAAATTTGGATATTAGAGCTTGCATACTGCTTATCCTGAGAGGGTTGGGGTATGCTAAAGCTCTTGAAGTGTCTATTGTAGCCCCTAGATATTGTTGTATGTTGGACGGTTGGAGGTGGGATTTGGTGAGATTCACCGTGAATCCCAAGTTGTGAAGCAGCTGAATTGTTTTGTGTGTGTGTTGTACACAGCTGCTGTGTGACTTGGCTTTTATGAGCCAGTCGTCCAGATAAGGGAACACGTGAATGTTAATTCTTCGTAAGTGAGCTGCTACTACTGCAAGGCACTTGGTGAAGTCTCTGGGTGCTGTAGTCACTCCGAAGGGAAGGACTTTGAATTGATAGTGTTGACCGTCCACCACGAACTTGAGATATTTCCTGTGAGCGGGTGAATGGGAATATGAAAGTAGGCATCCTTTAGATCTAGAGTGGAGAGAAAGTCACCTTGTTGAAGCAGTGGGAGCACCTGTTGGAGAGTGACCATGTGGAAGTGGTCTGACTGAATGTAGAGGTTTAACGGTCTGAGGTCCAGAATTGGTCTGAGAGAGCCGTCCTTTTTTGGGATTAGAAAGTAGAGGGAGTAAACCCCTGTGCCTTGATGAGGCAAGGGGACTGGTTCTACTGCATGTTTTTGTAATAGAGAGAGAACCTCTTGTTTTAGAAGAGTCAGATGCTCTGAAGACATTGGACGTTGTCTGGGAGGGATATTTGGGGGTGTAGAGGTGAGTTCCAGGCAATAACCATACTGGATAATTTGTCTTACCCACTTGTCTGTTGTGATAGAATTCCAGACAGGTAGGAACTGTGAGAGGCGTCCCCGACAGGGCTGGCTCCAAAACTATTGGCTCGGAGTATCCCTCTTCTTCCTATAAAAGCCCCAATCAAAACAATTCCTCCAGAGGATACTTTTGCGGAGGGTACAAAGGCAACAATGGTAAGAGAAGAGGTCGCGGTAACAATACCCGCACCTCCCCTACCACTAAGCAGTGACTTCCCTTCACTTCCCCCCGATCATCTCACTCCTGTCGGGGGACGCCTCTCACAGTTCCTACCTGTCTGTAATTCTATCACAACAGACAAGTGGGTAAGACAAATTATCCAGTATGGTTATTGCCTGGAACTCACCTCTACACCCCCAAATATCCCTCCCAGACAACGTCCAAGGTCTTCAGAGCATCTGACTCTTCTAAAACAAGAGGTTCTCTCTCTATTACAAAAACATGCAGTAGAACCAGTCCCCTTGCCTCATCAAGGCACAGGGGTTTACTCTCAGACCAATTCTGGACCTCAGACCGTTAAACCGCTACATTCAGTCAGACCACTTCCACATGGTCACTCTCCAACGGCTGCTCCCACTGCTTCAACAAGGTGACTTTCTCTCCACTCTAGAACTAAAGGATGCCTACTTTCATATTCCCATTCACCCGCTCACAGGAAATATCTCAGGTTCGTGGTGGACGGTCAACACTATCAATTCAAAGTCCTTCCCTTCGGAGTGACTACAGCACCCAGTCTTCACCAAGTGCCTTGCAGTAGTAGCAGCTCACTTACGAAGACAACACATTCACGTGTTCCCTTATCTGGACGACTGGCTCATAAAAGCCAAGTCACACAGCAGCTGTGTACAACACACACACAAAACAATTCAGCTGCTTCACAACTTGGGACTCACGGTGAATCTCACCAAATCCCACCTCCAACCGTCCAACACACAACAATACCTAGGTGCTACAATAGACACTTCAAAAGCTTTAGCATACCCCAACCCTCTCAGGATAAGCAGTATGCAAGCTCTAATATCCAAATTTCAGCCTCAACATTCATTACCAGCTCAAGTGTTCATGCAGTTGATCAGGATGATGGCCTCTTGCATTCTCATCGTCCCTTATGCAAGACTCCAAATGCATCCCTTACAGGAGTGTTTGGCACGCCAGTGGAACCAGGCTCTAGGACAGCTAACAGATCTGGTGTTGGTGGACAGCCGCACACATCGCTCTCTGCAGTGGTGGAACACACAAAACCTTTCCAAAGGGCGGTCGTTCCTCGACCCGGTTCCACAGACAGTGCTAACAGCAGACGCTTCGCTCACCGGCTGGGGAGCTCATCTTCACAACCATACCATCCAGGGTATATGGACCCCTCGACAAAACCAGCACCACATAAATTACCTAGAACTACTGGCAATTTTTCTAGCACTAAAATCCTTTCAACTCCATCTAGTAGGCAAAGCTGTCCTAGTCCTTACAGACAACATGACAGCAATGTACTACATACAGAAACAAGGCGGGACACATACTCTACAGTTTTCACACCCAGCTCAAAGCATATGGAGATGGGCCATTCCGCAAAACATATATCTCCTTGCAGAACACCTCCCAGGGGTACGCAATCAGATTGCAGATCTGCTCAGACGTCAAACACAGCAGATCCACCAATGGGAACTTCATCCTCAAGTTATTCTTCCATTATTTCACATGTGGGGCCACCCAGAAATAGATCTGTTCGCCACACATCAAAATGCCCAAGCTTCGCTTCCAGGTATCCACACCCATTGTCCAAAGGCAATGCTCTATGGATGAACTGGTCAGGCAAATTTGCTTACGCTTTTCCGCCTCTCCCACTAATTCCGTTAGTGGTTCGGAAGCTCAAACAGCATTCCCTCACAATGATCCTGGTTGCTCCAACATGGGCCCGACAACCATGGTTCACAACCCTCTTGGAACTATCAGTAGTTCCTCATCAAAAGCTACGCCTCTCACCCAAGCTTCTCACTCAGAACCATGGAGAGATAAGACATCCAGATCCCAATCAACTCAACCTTGCGATCTGGCACCTGAAGTCTTAGAGTTTGGCTACCTCGATCTCCCGCCAGACTGCATGAACATCATTGAAGAGGCTAGACGTCCTACCACCAAAGCATGTTATGCCGCAAAGTGGAAACGATTTGTAATTTACTGTACAAATAACAAACTCAATCCACTAGATGCTTCTATTCAAAACATTATATGCTATCTCTTACACCTACAACAATGTAACCTAGCATATACATCCATAAGACTACATCTCGCTGCAATAGCAGCTTATCTCCAAAGCAGACAACATTTGTCTTTGTTTAGAGTACCTGCTATCAAAGCATTTATGGAAGGACTTAAAAGAATAATTCCACCCAGAGCTCCGCCCTCTCCAGTATGGAATTTAAATATTGTTCTTACCAGACTCATGGGTCCCCCATTTGAACCTCTGCACAAATGCGAACTACAGTTCCTCACTTGGAAAGTAGCCTTCCTAGTCGCTATCGCATCTCTTAGAAGAGTTAGTGAACTCCAGGCATTAACCATACAAGAACCATTTTTGCAAATCCATCATAACAAAGTGGTTCTTAGGCCTAACCCAATTTTTTTACCTAAAGTCGTTTCTGCCTTCCATCTTAACCAGTCTGTTGAACTCCCAGTTTTTTTCCCTCAACCAGACTCAGTGGCACAACGGGCTCTTCACACGCTAGACGTTAAAAGAGCAATACTTTACTACATTGAAAGGACAAAATCGTTTAGGAAAACTATACAATTGTTTGTGGCTTTTTCCCCACCTCATAAGGGCAATCCCATTTCAAAAGCAGGAATTGCAAGGTGGATTGTTAAATGCATCCAAATATGCTATCTTAAAGCCAAACGCACATTAACCATTCCCCCTAGAGCCCATTCCACACGCAAACTAGGGGCTTCTATGGCATTCTTAGGGAACATTCCCCTAGATGACATCTGCAAAGCAGCAACTTGGTCTACACCGCACACTTTCACAAAGCACTATTGTGTAGATGTGCAAGCAAAACAACAAGCTAATGTGGGCCAGGCTGTATTAAGAATGCTTTTTCAAACCACTGCAACAGATACAGGTAGCCACCGCTAAAGAGGTAACTGCTGTATAGTCTATGCACAAGTATACGATCTACAGCTCATATGCCTCGAACGGAAAATGCTACTTACCCGTATGCATCTGTTCTTGGCATGTAGAGCTGTAGATTCGTATACGCCCACCCGCCTTCCCGGATACCTCTATCTGTTCCAGTACTATCTTACTTAGATACATTACACATGGACATCTCTTTCTATTTCTTACTAACTCCATCATCACCCTTTATGGAGAAAACAATCTGGAGATGGAGTCAATGCCCATGGGCACTATCACCGTAAGGAGGAGTCACCTATCTCGTGACTACAAAGACTTCTTCGAAGACAAAAACAAAGTGCAAACATCCGAGCCCAACACCAGATGGCGATCTATGCACAAATATACGAATCTACAGCTCTACATGCCAAGAACAGATGCATACTGGAAGTAGCATTTTCCTTCCCCAACACCAGGGCAGCCTCTTTGCTCAGGTGTGTTTCTGTGTGTCAGGCTATCTGAAGCTGCACTGTTGAATGTGCCCCTCCAAACTGTTTGTGGATCATCTCATCAGTTTGTTGCAGGTGCATGCTGTGGTATTCACCTATGTGTCCTCATTGGGCTGTGGCACCCATCTGAGCAACATGATGGTGTGATGCTTTTGGTCCATCTCAGAGAATTGTCTGCACATATCACTCTGGAGCTGCAAGCAAGTATGCCTTCCCATGTAGATGAATACCTTCCTCCATTACATATCTGGGAGCACCATTCAGATTCTGTTCCACAACCATCCCCACGCACTGTATCAATAGATAGGGCAGTATGGGGTCGTGGATGCCGGGTCCGGCAGTGATTTGGCTGTGCGAGTGGGTTCAACAATGGGGTGTTTTCATCTTAGGCCACAGTTTCTGTGCTCTGCACAGTCTAGAATTGCTGTCACAGATGGGCCACCTAGAAGCAAGACTTCACTCTTGTGGGGCAGATAGTTTTGACAGTCACTTTCAAAAGCTTTCCTTGAAAGATAGTAGACACGAATATAACCACAATAAAATTATGATGAACCTGTATGAAAAGAGGACAGTATTGGTCTGTGGATCTAAGGCCAACCTTGACAAATCTAAATCTAAATTCCCAAACCTCAACGAGAAAATGAAGAAAATCAAAAGGCACAAGGCTGCTGCCCCATACCTCTTTCACAGAGATTACTCCACTTAAAGAAAACGCTGTGACTACACGAATAGTCAAGAAATTACATTATTAGAAATAGGAATTATCTTAAAATTAATGCAATCCAACTGAAAACAAAGCTGAAAGTACTGAGCCAAGAGATAGCAGTCCTAGAAGTGGAACTAAATTCCAACGCAGACCTGCGGTAAAACACAAACAAAAGAGATAGTAACATTAGAAACAAAAATGCAAGATGAAAGACACCCTAAAATGCTGAAAAAGGTCCTCAGAAATTAACGAGGGAGAAACCCCCAAAGCCTATAAAAGGCCTCATCATCATCTGTTCTTAACCTGCAGAACATTGTCTACTAATAACAACCAGAAGAGGCAGTCTCCGAACTATGTGGGCCTGCAACACGATTGATGAGTGCTGCGTATGTTAAGGTTAAGATTGTGGCCCAGTAGGTGATAGTTGTGCGCTTCTGCTTTAACAATAAGTTCCCTACTCGAAGGAAGAAAGGGATGATTTTTATTTAGGGGTTTGTATCTGGACAGTGCAATGAGTGCACATGAATGAATGAATGAATGAATGAATGAGTGACAGTATTTTTGCGAATTATTCTTTTTGATGTCCAGGCAATTGTTCAGGATTTTACCTATAAAGCATTGACCTGGCTTTGAAGTAAATACCTTGCGTTGCAGTTTTGGATTTTCTGTCTTGCAGGTTATACATTATGAAACATGATGACATTTTAAAGTTTTAGCTACAAAAATGTAAAGAATCCAGTACATGCATTCCAGGGGGCTCATTACTTACCATAACCTAATGTTTGGCCTAGTGATGCTCCACTATCCTATAAAATGGTTTCTATTTGTTTGAGTAAGAGAGGTTGAAACCAGCACTGTTGTTGGCCTCCAATGGGAGCATGTTCACTGAATATATAGCTACCAAGTGGCCTCCTGGAATGTGTGTAACCTGGAACAGAGTAAGGAACTGGACAGCAGCCCCCTGCTCCTCTCTTCTGGCTATCCCGCACATGTCAGGCTGTCCTTAAATGCATAGTAACGCGGGTGAGACTGGCCCTGCAAAAGTAGCTTCTGCATCACAATACCTTTTCCTGTTCTAGTTAACCCTGAAAACATGTCCGGTCTGACCTATGTGGCTGTGCTTGGTGGGTTGGCCCCGTGACAAGAGTTTCCTGCATCCTATGGGGAACACAACATGCCTTGATCTCAAAATGAACATTACCACACAAGATGTGAGAAAGCAGCCCTGGGCTTTGGATTGATGATGGCTCTAGTGACCAAAGGCTACAAAGACTCACAGAGCAGCATGTTAAAAATGTCAAACCCGAGGAGCAGAGTATAAAAAAAATCAAGTAGTCTCTCTTTAAACAAATCTCTGATTTAGAGTCAATGTGATGAAATGGACAGGCAGAAGCATTCACTCATTAAAGACCCAGTGTTGCTGCTTCAGGCATACGACCAGTGAAAGAATTGGCAAGTGGTTCCTAATCCAACCCAATGAAGAGTCACCCGACCCAGTCCAAGATTACTAGACTATCCCACGACTAACAGAATATTTCTCTTCCAATCTGATTGGCTGTGTGTACATACGTGCCACAAACTCTGCTATCCATAATTATCAGACAACAGAGGTTCTAGGATGTAGTAATTTTCAGCTGTATGTGTGACTCAACATCCTGCAAGAGTAAAAAAAAAAAAATCAAGTACTCTCTCTTTAAACAAATCTCTGATTTAGAGTCAATGTGATGAAATGGAAAGGCAGAAACATCCACTCATTAAAGATCCAGTGTTGCTGATTCAGGCATACAACCAGTGAAAGAATTGGCAGGTGGTTCCTAATCCAACCCAATGAAGAGTCACCCGACCCAGTCCAAGATTACTAGACTATCCCACGACTAACAGAATATTTCTCTTCCAATCTGATTGGCTGTGTGTACATACGTGCCACAAACTCTGCTATCCATAATTATCAGACAACAGAGGTTCTAGGATGTAGTAATTTTCAGCTGTATGTGTGACTCAACATCCTGCAAGAGCTTTCTGTGTTTTAATATTAATTCAGTTATGGAAAAAAATGCTAAATAAATATACTTTTATGCCAAACAATAGTGTAAGCATCACAACAATCACTGAAAAAGAAAGAACCCATATTAAGCTGGCTGCTTAGTTGAAGGAAGCAACATAAATCTGTATTCAGTGCTCTCTATTTGCACGCATAGGCAAAATGCCATACTTCACTTTTTAGTGCAGGAAAACATTTGAGTCATCCAGTATGTGCATTCTTCTTGTCTCACTACTTTGCATTTTGCCTTATTGCCACTTATCTGGTAAATAAAGTAAGAATATTGTTTTTATTGGTTTCTGGTTGTCTAGCCGACTGTTGAGTGTATTCTATATTAAGTACTGGGTGATTAGGAAGCTGATGTTTCACATCTATTTTACAGAAATAGGGATGCCTTGGATCAGATGGCTGTTTGTCCTATGAAATCAACCGAGCCTTCAGCATCTATTTCCACGACTTTCCCAAATCAGGAGGTAAACTGTGCAAGAATGCCATTGGTGTCTACTTTGTGCCCTTAAGCCCTAGAACAATTGTTTTATACTACTGACAAAATACTGCTTTACGTAGTCCTTAATCAGTTGATTGTTGCTGTAACAGCCATGGCTGACTCCCACATGTATATGCTTGCTCTACACTATGGTGCGGTTCAGCTCACCGTATATATAACACTTATTGTTGCTTAACCACATAAAGTCATTAAGGTCATTGCCTAAATATAAAGGGTCCTGAAGACTATGAGCATCATTATATTGTGCTGATTAATGAGGATATTTTCAAGTACTGGCTGTAGGAAAGATATTCAGTTGATTGTCATTAAGAAGCCAATATCTTCATTCAGATTTAGAGAACACTTATGAGTCTGATGTTTTATTCTGCCTTTCTTAATGGCAGTGCCCTCATTCACTTCTGACCCACATAGATGTAGTGTCTTCTAAATAAAAGAATGCTGGAACTGTTTTGCTTCCCACTGTACACTGAAGGCCTGTGACATAAGCGTTCGAGACATGGGTTGAAGGCAGGCTTAGAATGCTGAGTTCTGAATTACACCCAGCACAATAAAGACGTGTACAACTACACTCCGTGTGTGGCGGGGTTATTGGCGAGTGCCTGGGCTGGTGTAACACTACAACTGGCAACGAGATAGAGTATACAAAGCCCTTAAATTGAAAGCGCTTTTCCAGAGTGTTTGCCGTGGTCCAGCAAAGTACTTGTGCGGGCCACGTGTGCCGCAGCCGAAGTGCAGAATCAACACTGGCACCGCTGGAGTCTCAGCGCAATGAGAGCGTGTACAAAACGCTTAAAGAAAAGAAAACCACACTGAAAGTCTACGTGTCGGAGGCCAGAAACTGAATTAAACGGCTGCGAATAAAGGTACTCCGCCATTCAGCAAATTAATTCCATATGCTATACAGAGTAAGAACGCTAAAGGCAGATGCACCCAGGTTATGAAAGCAGCGCACAGTCATAGTTCAGTACAAGTCAAACTGAAATTCATGTGCAATGAAACGGAGATTAACCTGGTGTTTGTGAAGAGACATTTAAGCACAAAGCCGACCAAATATCATAGCGTTATGTACTTTCATGGACAAATAGTGTATAAAGTTTATCTACTTACAGAAACCACCACCAATTCATCGTGCACAACGTGCTGCGGAGCGGCTCTAGGAAGATGGTCGGGGTTGTACTAGCGGAGTTGTCCCCGAACGAAGTGGCCCACCACCAATGCTGCTGGGCAGGGGCTCAGAACAAGTCCCTAGACCACCATCCAGCAAAGAGCTCCGATAGAGAGCCAAGGTGCAATCCAAGCTCTGAGAGTTGTTAAAGCGGACCCCAAAGCCAGCATGTCACAAGGCGCTAGAGAGGCTCTGCGTGATCCAGTTCCATAAGAAACGCCTGAGAGACCACTACTGTCCACCAATGTATATACAGCTGCTGCATTCTTAAAACTGCCATCTGCATTTGATACTGCCAAAAAACACAAAATTGGCATTAGATGGACTGCATGGATAGACTTTTGAAGATTTCATAGATGCAATAGATGAAAAAGATGATAAAAAAGTATAAAGTATCTGAGAAACGTGGCTAGTGAAGGAATGAAAGAAACCATGAAAAAGATACAACACGAAAGTGGTGATGTACGATCAAATTAAAACAGACAGCATTGAATGTCAAATTTAATCCAGTGGCATTCAGTCAAGAATGCCAGTGACCAGGTGAAACTATTGATGAGTTTGTTGAGAGACTGGGTGTTCAGGTGTGCCACTGTAAGTTCAATTAGTTTAACGATGAGGAAGCTACCCACCACAGAGTAATCAATGGATGTTTGTCAGATTCCTTTCGACAACTAAAGCTAAATGAAACTCTGAGCTTAGAACAAGTCCTCGAAGCTGCCCGTGCCGAAGAGCGTGCTGATCGTCAAGCGATCAGAGTGCGTCAGTCATAAGCATGAAAAGTAAGCCAAAGTACAAGGCTGAGGGACATAAGGCGATGTCTCCACAGAATAAGAAAACGTGTAACAGATGTGGATTGTCATTTCCACACGAAGATAACTGTCCCGCCATTGGACAAATATGCATTTTCTGTGGTAAAGCGAACCATTTCGTGACGACTTGCAATGCAAAGAGAAAAGCACGTGCGACACAGTGTGAAAAAAAAATGATTGACCGAACGCTACCTCAGTGACGTTCGACATGCTCCCACAAGGCCAAGCAGTCACACCAACTGAGGCAAATAGACATCAAACGAAGTCGATCATCATCTAAATCATCGACATATAGTTCCTTCGTATCAGTTTCCAGTGAAAGTGACAATGACTGTTGTGCAATGTCGATGTTTACTTCAAAAAGGCATGCACATGTGGGACTTGTCGAATGTGAGGAAAAATCCAAGATGAAGAAACATCGACATGAAAAACCATCACAGACATTCAAACATTGTCCAAAGATCACTCTAAAGATAAACAGGTGTTCAATTCCATTCATAATTGATAGCAGTGCGTTTATAAATATCATGCCTGAGGAGAAGTATCAAGACTTTAGTCCGTTACCACAGCTTACGAAGTCAAAGACTAAAGTATACACTTGGGCTGCCTCAATGACCTTAAAGAGTCAAGGTTCGTTTGTAGCCACGATGAAACATAAGAAAAGTGTGGTACAGGCGCCTATTCATGTACATCAAGGAACAGCTTCAAGAGCCTGAGTGTCAACACTGCTGCTGATACTGGACAGATATCAGTGAACTATTATAGGAATGCTCGTTGTGAAATTGTAAGTCGATTATCCTCATTATTTAATGTGTTAGGAAAACTCAAAACAATGAAAGCAAAGTTGCAAATAAATGAGGATGTTGGTCCTGTTGCTCAAAGACACAGATGAGTTGCGTTTCACCTGCAAGAAGCTGTCAAAAAGGAACTTAATTTGTTGCTTAAACATGACAAATTTCGAACGCTCCACTGGTCTGACACCATGGGTTTCCCCCACTGTTATAGTGAGTGCTTAAAAGAGACAGTGAAGGAGCTGTATGCATATGCGTTGACATGCGTCAGGCCAGCAAGGCAATTGAGTCAGAGAGACATCCTGGTCCGCACATTGCTCATATGATAACTCAATTGATTGGTGCGAAGTTCTTCTCTGGGCTCGACTTAAATAAAGGATATCACCAATTGGAGCGTGAGGAAAAATCGAGGTACATTACAATTTTTTCTATTCATATTGGGTTGTTTCGCTTCAAGCGATTAAATTTTGGTATATCCTCTGCTGCCGAACTTTTCCAAGACGTCATTCGACGTATCATACAGCCTGTAGTAAATGTACTTAAATATAGTGATGACATATTGGTTTTCAGAGCTACACAGAGAGAGCATGACGAAGCTCTCAGGCAAGTATGTCATTTGCTGAATGATGCAGGTTTAACTTAAATGCTGACTAATGTGAATTCCACAAGAAAAGCTTGAAATTCTTTGGCCATGTCTTTTCTGATGGGGGTATGAAACCTCATCCAGCTAAAGTGCAAGCGTTGTGTACTGCAAATCCCCCATGAGACGTTTCTATGTTACGATCATTTCTTGAAATGGCCAGTTACTGGTATAGATACACACAAGACTTTGCTACGGTCAGTGCACCGTTACAAGAGCTAATGAAAAAGAATGTGTCTTTTAATTGGTCACGAGAATGTGAGAAGAGATTTCTAAGGATCAGGCAAGATATTGAGAGTGCCAGTGAAATGGCCTACTTTAATCCCAAACTTCACACAGAGGTTGTAGTTGACGCTAGCCCTGTCAGGTTAGGGGCAATCCTTGCACAGCATAACAGACAGCCCAATGCCCGCAGACACATTGTGGCATACGCCAGTAAAAGCCTGTCAGAAACGGAACGTGCTTACTTGCAGCTGAAATAGAAACTTTGGTAGAGGTCTGAGCTTGCGAATATTTCCAAGTGTTTCTGTTCGGAAAGCCCTTCACAGTAATGACTGATCATCAAGCACAGTTGACGATATTCGGCGATCCCAAAGCCAAAATGCCTCCTAGAATTGTACGTTGGGGTTTGAGGTTACAAGAATACAACTATACGATTCTTCATCGTCCAGGGAAAGATCAGAATCCTGCTGATTATTTACAAATGCCCTGGTACCCCATCTAAGACAGCGGAGGCTTACATTAATTTTTTGTGTGAAATTGAGCACACCAGCAGCCGTGTCTTTAGAAATAATTGTCACTGCCACAAGATGAGATAGTGACATGTTAAAGTTGAAAGACATTATTGCTCATCAGTCGTGGAACCAGTACTCTAAACCTCTCACTAATGCCAGTGAGTATGCGAAGTTAAAAAATGTAGGAGTGAAAATTCAGTGACTCAAGAAGGCCTCATCCCGCGAGGTACACAATGTTGCCCATGAGGGACATCGAGGAATAGTTGCCACTAAGAGAGCTCTCCGTGATCAAGTCTGGATTCCATATCTTGATGAAAAGGGTCAAAAAAGAGTTGAAGACTTGCCACATATGCAACTATCTTTCGTCTCAAGTTATTCAGCACCCTTTGAACATGTCAGAATTGCAACATTATGCTTGGGAGAAAATTGCTATTTATTTCTTTGGTCCTCTTGAGAATGGACATCATCTTCTAGTTATTTTTTATGAATACTCCCGTTTTCAACTGGTAGAAGACCTTTCATCCACTACACATGATAAGGTTATTCAAAAGTTAGATGGCATCTTTGCGACATGGTCGTGGACTTACAATCTTAAAATCTGACAACCACCCACCTTTTAATAGTCGAGAATTCTAAGGCTTTCTAAATCACCTCATTCTAAAGCATCAAAAATGCACTCCCCTTTGGCCCTAGGCCAATGGCCTGGTAGAACGGTTCATGATTACTTTAAAGAAAGGTGTTCAGGGTGCTGCACTGGAGAAGCTTGACCTCAAAGTTGTTTTGAACACTACTGTTCGAGCTCACCATTCAAGCCCTCACTCAACGACAGGAGAAAGCCCTGCAACTCTTATGTTTGGAAGAGCCATGATGACCAAGCTTCCCCAATGGACCATTCTCAAATCCAAGAATGAGGAAAATATTCATGCTACGGACTTTTTCGCAAACAGAAAATGAAAATATATGCTGACAGACTACATTATGTAAAAGATGTCACCTTTACAAGAGGAGATAGAGTGTTGTCAGACGGCACACAAAACAAAGTCTGATGCTCCTTTTAAGGCTGAACCTGTTACCATCACTAATACCAAAGGACACATGGTGACAGCTCAGCATTCTGGGAAGTCCCTTAAGAGAGATTCCTGTCACTTTCGACATGTGGCCTATCACTCACCAAACATCGATGTCAATGTAGAAACTGGGTGATAATCACACATCACCTATGAAGATCACTGACACTTCCACTGCCAGTTCCCGGTTTCCAGTGATCCGATCAGGACGTGTGATTCAGGTGCCTTGACGCTTAATGGAAGAATTGTAATTCCCTGTATTTCTATGATTATCTGTGTATTTATTCATGTATTTATTTTATGTATTTATGCACTTATCTATTTTGAAAAGTTATAACTTTTAATTTAACAAAGCAGGAGTTGTAGAGCCTTGTAAATAATAAAACAATGGAACTCTTTTGGTTCCCGCTGTACACCATAGGCCTGTGACGTAAGCTTTGGAGAGATGAGTTGAAGGCAGGCATAGCATTACATGCAACAGAATAAAGACCTGTACAATTACTCTCTGTGTTTGGCGTGGTTATTGGCAAGTACCTGGGATGGCAGGACGTACCAATGGATACATTCAAATGCAACATTTATGTTTTATAACTAATCATCTGTTTAAGCTACTATAATTTATGCTTGAAGCATTCTTGAAATGTGATTTCTATTTAAATGAACCAATTCTATTTCCTCTGGGGTTCACTATCATTGTTGAAACATGTCCTACTTAGAGGCAACAACCTAAGCCCCATTTTTAAAACTGCAAACATTAATAAAATATGAATTGAAGAAGGTATATTTAGGCTTCAGTTAATGTTTCTTAACTTCAGACTTGAGACAGAAAATTATGAATGTTCACATTTATACATGGTAAGAATGGTGATTTTAATGTTTATTAACAACATATGGGTGACTGCTAGAAGCATAACTTACACAGTCTTTCATTCAGCCTTTATCGTTCTGGCCCTCTCTCTCTCTCTCTCTTCCCCACTCTGTTTCTCTCTCTACAGAGGCTGGTTATTTAAGATTGAAAATAAAAATGAACACATATTTTTAGAATACAATTCTGAAACGGTTTGTTGTAAACTGCATTTTTTCCAATTAGTTCGTTTTTATCTGTTGTCATATGTGTTCCTGGCATGTTAACAAAAATTGCTATATTAACTTCCAACACTACTCTAGCACATCTGTGCAAGGTGCTGTCTGGCGTATGTTTGGATAGTTTTATTTTAGCTCAATACTCATTCTCTTGTGCATGTGTGGTGTGCATCATGCATCAAATCTTTTCGGATTGCTTAACTTTTACCTGCCCTGCTTTCTTTATAAATAATGTGACTGCTACATTTTGTGCCGGTATATGTACTGACGATTTCTCCACAACTCCAAATTAGACATATTTTTCCTCAATACTTGAGTCATCACCAACCTCAACTACTAAACCATCTCCTCCCATATTTCGTTGGTCGCCCACTCACCAAGGCCCAACCCCAGAAGCCATTCTCAAACATAGAAATTACTTTCTATACCTGTATTTGACCATTGATCAGCAAATCAAACCATTACATTGACATTAATCACTGCATTTGTTACCCTTCATCCTCCAAAGGGAATGCTCAGTAGAAAAAGGGCCAACCTTCTATGACCTTTGTGGGTCCTTTTTTTGCCAGGCCATAGTGCAGCTTGTGGCTACCTGGTGCTTTTTATGGTGACTAATGAACTTTACCTTGTATGTCCCAAGGGCGTAAATGCAAAGAATTCTCAGTTTGATAATTACATTTGACTGTGTAAGTGTATCTAGCGTGAGCAGTGAATGCCTGCTGCAGGAGGTGAGAGTCGATTTGCAACTCAGTTAGTTTGTCATATTACGCACTCTCAAAAATTCCAATGTCTAATAAGCCATTGCTTCTAAAAAGTATAGGTCTTTACTTACAAGTAGGTAATGTGTGGCAGTTAAAAGGATGTTCCCCTAAAAATAGTATTTGCATGTTTTGAGGCTACACTATCATTTCTGGATGCAATTCAAGAAAAAACAATTAAGGTTCAGATTGGTCCCAATATCAGTGTCAAATGATGCTCTCAGTGGTGGTGGAATAGGGCGTAGCACTCACAATGGACCCCCTGGGCACCAAACGTTGGGAGAACCATATCACTTAAATGGCTGGAAGGGGTTTGGATAATCCTGAGCAACGCCAATTTTAAGTGAGGTTCCTCCCATACTTTTTAACTGCAATATCTCCAAAATCATTAAGTGAAAAGAGATGGTTTCACTATATCCGGATTGAGGACAATCCGGCTCCACCAGCGAGACTCAACCATACAAACTAGGGTCAAAGTGGAGAACCTGTATTACCTCATACAACAGCAGGGGGTTAGAGGCTTCCTAAAAGATGGAGGATCAAGAGTACATGTACAGAGGCTCTCCCTCAGTTGCAGCTGATTAAAGTGCCAAGCGCATCCTTGACTCTAAGTTAGCTGCTGGTTGCAGATTCTAATGAATCCTGACAGGTCCATATCACTACGCCTAGTCCTCACTCGCATTGGTCAAGCAGCTGCTGTCTTCTAAGGGGTAGTGCAACTGCAGGCCTCCCCGCAGTGTACAGCAGCAATGTGTCTGTGATAGCCCACGTTTGGTTCTGCTCTTTGGAAGGAAGAGCAGAAGTGTTATGGTCCTGGTCAGAGGTCTGACTGATCTTGGGCTTCAGGCCATCTTTCAAAGTTAGGATAAATATGAAGAACTGGAGCACCATTTTTTATTCACTTAGGATAGTTAGTGGAGGAGGACATTATAATAGTCCATTCTCAAAAAGAAACGATGAGGCTGATACCAACAGGTCAAATAGGAAACACTGCATATTCGCTAAGAGAGGTCTCTTCAATTTCCAAGAAGCTCCCAATGAAGTGCAAAGTAAAAGGCCATATTGATTTATTTTGAAGCAGTACCGAACTGACATTCCTATCAACGTGAAGTTATCTCCGGCAGATCAGGAGGTAGCACTGCCAAAACAATAAAATGCAGTATAGTCAGTCTGTTCTGCCACCAATCTTTTGTCTAACAATAACTTTATGGGCACATTTCTTGTGTATACCAGGCGTTTCTGAGCCATGTACTGTGCATGGTAAGCACAAGAACTTATCATGGAACACCTCCTGCAATCGTGCATATTTCTGTCATAGGGTCAACCAGAAATAGCATCAGAAGCAGGATCACAGAGTTGCCTGCATATTGCAAGAGCTTTGATCCATACACCATACACCATGATTTATGATTTATTCTATTAATTATTCTATAGGGCTGTTATCTCCAGTCATCTAACACCTTACTGTTGTTGCACACCAGATCAGCATAGTTGTAATATACTTCACAGATTTTAACTCTTATTCCCATAGCATAATTTTGTAGTCAGTGGAGCAGAGAAACGTCATTTGCCATTCTTGCCATGCTTTCCCCATACTCCAATACATTTGAATGTGGTCTGCAAACATCTAGCCCTTTTCAGCCGATTGATAGCCATGAAAGGTTCTTAAAGAAATGAAACAGAATATGCATCTGTTATATATCAGTTCTTTGCCTTCACGTCTGCTAAGGCATGATCAGTGAAACTATAGCCCTTTTTGACTGCTTGTTTCGAAGGGTTGTTCTGTAAGGACATCATAATAACAGAACGTGTGCTTAGGGACTGTGGACCAGATGTAGGAATGCCCTTTCTGGTCACAAACCCTGTGTTTTAGTAAATCATGCGCTTTGCAAGAAGAAAATGTGTGTTCGAGGCATATGAGCTGTAGATTGTATACTTTAGCATAGATCGCCATCTGGTGTTGGGCTCGGATGTTTGCACTTTGTTTTTGTCGAAGAAGTCTTTGTAGTCACAGGATAGGTGACTCCTCCTTATGATGATAGTGCGCATGGGCATCGACTCCATCTTCAGATTGTTTTTTTCCACCATCGGGTTCGGATGTAAACGGTTGCGCTCTGGGTCGGTGTCGTATTCAATTCCCCTTCGACGCGCAATCCTTCACCACTCGACTGTATTGTTTTCGATCGCGCTCCTCGACGCGGATCCAACAAAATCTCAACACCTTCGATTCCGGTCGTCGATGCGGGCCTTTGGGCCTATTCGCGCCATCAGGCCCTACAGCTAATGGAAAGAACTCCATTCAAAAAATGCCCCCTGTGTGGTGTCAAATTCCCACACATTGATCTCCACGAGGTCTGTAACCTTGGCCTCTCTCCAGAACACGAGGACAAAGATTGTCCGGCCTGTGCTTCATTCCGATCGAAGAAAACCATACGTGATCGCCGGGCTCGACGTCACGTAATGTCTCAATCCACTACCTCGGTGCCGGACGGCATCTTCGATGCAGACCCCGATGCTCACAAGGAACAAGAACCGGACAATGAAGACATCAACGTCTCCGAGGCCGACGAATCAGAGGCCGAAGATGGCATGGTTACTCCAGGTCAACGAACCGTGAGTACCAACATAGACACCCCTACTACTTCTCAAAAACATAAGGCTTCGGTAACACCTTCGCCTTCTGGCTCAGGTCGACACCGTGACAAAACTTCTGACGCCCCACCTTCGGGTTCAGCTCCGAAGTCCAAAGATAAGCCTTCAGGCGACTCGGGACCGAGCCAGCCACGCATTGGTACCGAACTACCATCACCATCACAGGTACCGAAACCCAAACATTCGGCACCGAAACACCATCAAGATAAACCCTCGGAGCCGAAACCAGACCACAAATATTCGGAACGGAAAAAGAGCAAATCTTCGGAACCGAAAAAAGACACTAAATCCTCGGAACCGAAAAAAGACCATAAATCCTCGGAGCCGAAAAAGTCCTCGGACTCCACAGCTCCTCCAAAGCAAAAGGACACTAAGACTCCTCCTAAAGCTTCGGAATCGTAACCAAAACAACTAAAATCATCGGTGCCGAACAAGGATACTGGATTAAAAGAACTTTTTCAACCATATACAGTGGATCCTAAACAAAAAACCCTTCACATTGACCCTAAAACTGGTCATATCAAGACAACCCTATCTAAAAAGAGACCTTTGGACTCCCCAGAACAACCCAAAGTACCCTTAAAGAAAAGAGACATGGGAACTTCTCCAGCCAGACCCTTCTCTCCTCCAAATATCCCCACAACACCACTTTCTCCAGTACACTCTCCAATGCTTCCATATTCACCTACACCACAAGATGATGATGATCATCACCTTGGGGGTGGGGATGAAAACCCACAAGAGGATAATGATGATGACACTACTGTTCCACCACCTGATCCTTGGGAGGATTATGATAATCCACCAGATGTCCCAGATCTCCCGATCCAGACTCCTACCCATCTAGGCCATCCCCCCAGACGACAACATAGGTTTTGCACAGCTCATAAATAGAGCTGCACAATATCATGGGGTAGAATTACACGCAGACCCGCAGGAGGAAGATTTTTTGTTAGAGACTTTCACACAGTCACAAAAATCAACAAACATTCTACCTATGTTAAAATGTATCGTCAAACATGCACCTGACGTTTTTAAAGACCCCGTCAGGGCTAGTGTTCTCAATCCCAGAATTGAGAAAAAATATAAACCTGCTCCCAATGATCCAGCTTATATTAAAGCACAGCTCCCTCTGGATTCCTTGGTTGTGTCAAATGCACATAAACGAGCAAATTCCCAAACATCAGGGGATGCCCCACCTCCAGATAAGGAGTCTAAATTACTAGACGCATCTGGCAAACGCATTGCCTCACAAGCAGCGAATCACTGGCACATTGCCAATACCCAAGCTTTACTGGCCAGGTATGATAGGGCTCATTACGATGAGCTGGAAAAGCTCATACAACATCTTCCCGATCAGTATAAGACTAAGGCTAATGACCTCATACAAGAGGGAAAATTAATTACAAACACTTCTATAAAGTGTGCTCTTGATGCAGCCGACACAGCGTCTCGTGCAGTTAACACAAGAGTTTTACTACGCAGACACGCATGGCTACGTATATCTGGGTTTAAACAGGATGTGCAGTCTACAATTCTTAATCAACCCTTTGATCAAGAACACTTATTTGGACCCACTGTAGACACATCTTTGGAAAAAATGAAGAAGGACTCAGAAACTGCTAAGTCCATGGGAGCCCTACAGGCAACAACCACTAGAGGTTCTTTTCGTCGCTCCTTTTATAGGGGCGCCTCTAAAACTATTGGGACGGACAACACCTCATCCTCCTACAAAAACACTACTCAAACCTCCCCTAACAGAGGTTATTTCAGAGGAGGTTATAGAGGGAACAACAACAAGGGTAGAGGCAGCGGTAATAACACCTGCACCTCTCCTACTACAAAACAGTGACTTCCCTCCACTTCCCCCCCTACCATTCCACTCCAGTCGGGGGAAGATTATCACAGTTCCTACCTGTCTGGAATTCCATCACCACAGACAAGTGGGTAAGACAAATTATCCAGTATGGTTACTGCCTGGAACTCACTTCAACTCCCCCATTCATACCCCCCAAACAACGTCCAATGTCCACAGAACATCTGACACTGTTAAAACAGGAGGTTCTCTCCTTATTACAAAAACACGCAATAGAACCGGTTCCCTTACCTCATCAAGGAACAGGGGTTTACTCCCTTTACTTTCTAATCCCAAAGAAGGACGGTACTCTCAGACCAACACTAGACTCCGACTGTTAAATCTCTACATACAGTCGGACCACTTCCACATGATCACTCTCCAACAGGTTCTCCCACTGCTCCAACAGGGCGATTTCCTTGCCACTCTAGACCTCAAGGACGCCTACTTTCATATTCCCATTCACCCGCACACAAAAAATATCTACGGTTTGTAGTGGACGGACAGCACTATCAATTCAAAGTCCTCCCATTCGGAGTGACGACAGCACCCTGAGTCTTCACAAAATGTCTCGCAGTAGTCGCAGCTCATTTGCGCAGACAACACATTCACGTGTTTCCTTATCTCGACAACTGGCTCATAAAAGCCAAGTCACACACACACTGTGTGCACAATACACACAAAACAATCCAGCTTCTCCACGACTTGGGATTCACAATAAACCTACCCAAGTCACACCTTCAACCGCCCCACCTACTTCACAATAGATACCTCGAAAGCCCTTGCATACCCCAATCCAGTCAGGATAGCCAGCATGCAAGCTCTCATATCAAAATTTCAACCGCAACACTCCCTTCCAGCTCGAGTGTTCATGCAGCTAATAGGGATGATGGCCTCTTGCATCCTCATCGTTCCTTATGCAAGACTTCAGATGCGTCCCTTACAAGAATGTTTAGCACATCAGTGGAACCAAGCTCAAGGTCAGTTAACAAATCTGGTGTTGGTAGACAGCCGCACGCATCACTCTCTGCAGTGGTGGAACACACAAAACCTTTCCAAAGGGCGGCCGTTCCTCGACCCTGTTCCACAGATAGTGCTAACCACAGACGCATCGCTCACCGGCTGGGGAGCTCATCTCCAAAACCAAACCATTCAAGGTATATGGACCTATCAACAAAAACAACTCCACATAAATCACCTGGAGTTACTGGCAATCTTTCTAGCACTAAAGTCTTTTCAACTCTTGCTAGTAGGCAAAGCTGTCTTGATCCGTAGGGACAACATGACAGCAATGTATTACATACAAAAACAGGGGGGGGGACACTCTCTTCAGCTTTCACAACTAGCGCAAAGCATATGGAGATGGGCCATTCCTCAAAGCATTTACCTCCTCGCAGAACATCTTCCAGGAGTACACAATCAGATCGCGGATTTGCTCAGTCGTCAAACACAGCAGATCCACGAATGGGAACTTCATCCTCAAGTTCTTCTTCCATTCTTTCGCATGTGGGGTCATCCAGACATAGATCTGTTCGCCACACACCAAAACGCAAAATGCCCAAGCTACTCCTCCAGATATCCACACCCATTGTCCAAAGGCAATGCGCTATGGATGAACTGATCAGGCAGATTTGCATACGCTTTTCCGCCTCTCCCGCTCATTCCGTTACTGGTTCGGAAGCTCCAACAATACTCCCTCACAATGATCCTAGTTGCACCAACATGGGCACGCCAACTATGGTTCACAACCCTGTTGGAACTTTCAGTAGTGCCTCATCAAAAGCTCCACCTCTCCCCCAAGTTCCTCACTCAGAACCATGGAGAGATAAAGCATCCAGATCCCAATCAACTCAATCTTGCGATCTGGCTCCTGAAGTCCTAGAGTTTGGCTACCTTAATCTCCTGCCAGACTGCATGAATATCATTAAAGAGGCTAAACGTCCTACTACTAGAGCATGCTATGCAGCAAAGTGCAAGCGATTTGTCATTTATTGTACAAATAACAAAATCGATCCACTAGATGCTTCCATCCAAAATATTATCTGTTATCTTTTGCATCTACAACAATGTAACCTAGCATATACATCTATACGGCTACATCTTGCTGCAATTGCTGCTTACCTCCAAAACAGACAACATTTGTCGTTGTTTCGAGTACCTGCTATTAAAGCGTTTATGGAAGGACTTAAAAGAATAATTCCACCTAGAGTTCCACCTTCTCCGGTATGGAATCTCAATATAGTCCTCACCAGACTCATGGGTCCCCCATTTGAACCTCTGCACAAATGCGAATTACAGTTCCTTACTTGGAAAGTAGCCTTCCTGGTAGCTATCACATCACTTAGGAGAGTTAGTGAACTCCAGGCATTAACCATACAAGAACCATTTCTACAAATACACCATAGTAAAGTGGTTCTTAGGCCTAATCCAAAATTTCTGCCTAAAGTGGTATCTACTTTTCACCTTAATCAGTCGGTTGAACTTCCAGTATTTTTCCCTCAACCAGACTCAGTGGCAGAACGCGCTCTCCACACGTTGGACATTAAAAGAGCGATACTCTACTACATCGAAAGAACTAAAAGTTTTAGAAAAACAAAACTTTTTGTAGCCTTCTCCCCACCTCACAAAGGCAATCCCTTTTGAAAAACAGGAATTGCTAGGTGAATTGCATCCAGATATGCTAACTCAAAGCTAAAGCACATGAACTATTCCCCCTAGAGCTCATTCCACAAGCATAGTGAGGCTTCTATGGCATTTTTGGGAAACATTCCCCTAGATGACATCTGCAAAGCAGCAACTTGGTCTACACCGCATACTTTTACTAAACACTATTGTGTAGATGTGCAAGCAAAGCAACAGGCTACTGTGGGCCAGGCTGTATTAAGAACACTTTTTCAAACTACTGCAACGGATACAGGTTGCCACCTCTAGGGAGGAAAAACTTCTTTATAGTCTATGCTAAAGTATACAATCTACAGCTCATATGCCTCGAACGGAAAATGCTACTTACCAGTATGCATCTGTTCTTGGCTGTAGAGTTGTATACGCCCACCCACGTCCCCGGGTACCTTTATCTGTTGCAGTATTCTCTTATTTAGATACATCACTTGGACATCCCTTTCTAACTCTTGCTAACTCCATCATCACCCTTCATGGCGAAAAACAATCTGAAGATGGAGTCGATGCCCATGCGCACTATCATCATAAGGAGGAGTCACCTATCCCGTGACTGCAAAGACTTCTTCGACAAAAACAAAGTGCAAACATCCGAGCCAAACACCAGATGGCGATCTATGCTAAAGTATACAACTCTACAGCTCTACATGCCAAGAACAGATGCATACTGGTAAGTAGCATTTTCCTTTCAGATTGAACTAAACCCATTTAACTATTTGGTTACATATTACTGAATCTCTAAATGGGTTTATGAAACTGTTAGGAATCGCTATTTGAAAGGGGTATGTTTTGGGTGTCCCTTCCAAATAGTGATTCCTATGAAATCTATTAATGTTTTGAGACGAAAATCCAGTTACAAAACATTCATAATTTACCAGCTACTGAAAGGTAGTAGTAACCCGTTTGTAAATGGGTAGGGATCCTTAGGAGACCCATTTTCCTTTGTGAATGGTGAAAAAAACATCTTTTTGGTGTAGCCTACTCTTAAAAAATACCCATTTTTTTCTAAACAAATCCTGTTTTCCTTTAAAGAAAATGACTGCATTTAATGAAAAGAAAAAAAAAAGATTGCTTATTTTAAAACAATAACAAACGTGATGATTTGCTGACCCCAGCAGGCCACCATCCCTGTGATGGTAGCGATTCATAGTGATTCGCAATTCTCAACCTCTCTCATTAGCATTCATGAGATAGGTCTAACTGCGACCCACAGCAATTCATTATTTTGTGAACTGACCTATTAGTACATATGTCAGTACGCAAAATGTTGTAGAATTCACAGAAAAGTGCACATATTGCAACAACGATTTGTGAATCCTATCTTAGTACATGTGGCCCAAATTACCAATATTGTTGTGCACAGAGAGGACCATAGACCAACTCTTAAGTAGTAGAAACTAATAATACTGTACAACGCACTGTTTTCGGCTTCTTCTTACATGCAAATAAAGCCCACAATTAAAATGTTCATGTTTGCATGAAAAACAAATTTGTGTGGGATGCAGATGTAACTGGTCTGTGATATTTTTTATTTTTTATTTACCTTTCAGTTTGATGAAAGTTCTACAAGTTTTGTGGCAGCCACAGACTATAGTTCATTCAAAAATGTCCAAAATGTTGTTCTACCCAAGGTAAATATTTGCCCTTTGATTGTAGTTTGTTTATAATACAACCGGCTCAGTAAGTTTCAATGCAATGTTTATCACAAATAAATGTTTGCTTGGAGCTTCTATACATTGTTTTGTTTTCATTTTGTGATGTATGTATTATTATGTGTGACTGCCATCCCTTTCAGTTGTCCTGGCCAGATAAACTCTTCCAATTACATGCCAATTATAAAAGAAGATAAATAAAAGAAAACAATGGCTCTTAAAAGTCTACCGTTGCTGGCTTGTATGTAAAGCTGTTTGGTTGATTGATAAGAATGAATTAAAAAAAACAGAGTTAAGAATTATCTACATCTGTTGGCTTTCTGTGGCCTTCATGAAGTGTATATGTCATGAGAAACAGCACATTGCAGCTTTAGATTATGCATTTGTTTTAAAGCAACCATTTCAGGTTTGGGACCAAATATATATATATAATATTAATCCTTATTATGTTGGACTGACATGCATTCTGTTTTTTCATACCAAATTAAAGCATCAGCACAGTCTAGCAGGACCGTACTGGGGAACCAAAAGCAGCCCTTGCAAAGATGCTCAACTGAGTCCTTCTCCCTTTGTCTAATTGCACTGTCTCTTTCCTTCCTTCCTTCCTTCCATCCATCCATCTATTCTTTCTCTCACCTTCTCTCGCTCTTCTTCCTCTGATTGCTTTCTCTCTACTTTCCTCCTCCCTCCCTCTCTTTCTCTTAAAAGCTCCCCATGCCTGCTGCAAATCTACCTCGGGGAGCTAGCTAGGAAAAGTGAAAGTAGCACCAGGGGCAGCCTTGGAGTGTCAAACAGGCCTACAAGGGCACCAGCTCACTTGGGAATTGCCCGGTGGAATAAAAGGCCTGTCTAGCCCTGCATTTTCCGAGGTGAAAAATCTCATGTTCTTTTTAGATGTCACAATTGAAACCACTAAAACTTCATTCTTAAAGGTGCATATTCCATTGCCACCACTCCTTGTGTGCTGTATCTGAAATAGACCATTAGTTACAGATTCTTTACCTTAGAATTACCCCCAGGTGTCAGCCTGGATCCGAAGAACTTTTTCTGTAGCAGTACCCCTGCGCGTCGGTAGGTGGCGTTGGTCGATTCTGCGTCTGTCGCTGGCGTCGTGGTCGCCGGGATGGCGTTGCGGTGTCTACTTAGATGCCGCCCCTGCGTGCTGACGTCAGTTCTTTCTTTTTCTGCCCCATCCAGCGCAGATCCGGAGAGAAGCTTGCCCCTTAGTCATTTTTTGACTAAACTTTTTTTGACTTTTGTCGACGTCTTTGTCGAGTCTTCGACTCCGGGTAGCACGAGGGATGTCCCATCGTCAAACCGGCTTCAAGCCTTGTGAGTCCTGTCACAAATTGATGTCCGTCACGGATCCGCACCTCGTGTGCCGTTGGTGCCCTGGAGCGCGACCACGACCCAAAGTCGTGCTCCGACTGCCAGGCCATGAATCCAAAGTCTTTGCGGGAGCGATCCCGAAAGCTCTTGGAGGCCCGGCAGTCCGCTCCACGTCGTTCGATGTCCCGGTCGAGAGGAAGGTCTCGGAACCGGTCGCAGAGCCACCACCAATCGCCATCGAAGTTTTCACACTCATCGGGTAAGTAGAAGCACAAGAAGAAGGCGAAGAAGCATCGTTGCTCTTCGCCTTCTCCCCGTCCGTCGGCTGACGCGATGCAGGACCCGGAGCGTCATCACGCTCCGTCTTCGGAGCCCGCTTGTGGGACGGCTCTGTGCTTCCCTCCCTTTCCCGGAGCCAGAGCTTCCCCTGCCCAGCTTCGAGCTTTTTATTAAGCGCTTCATAGCATTTTTGGGCAGCCCGCCTCCACCAGCACACCTTCGGGCCCCGCGAACTCGGTTGGGTGCCCTGGGCCTTCGATGCCGGCGCCTCTGCCGCCAAAGGGGCCCGAGGATCCAGGCCTGGATTCTGATCGATGCCGGTCGACCTCATGGTACCTTCCCCGGCGCCGATTCCAGTGACGACGCCCCCAACATCGGTTGTGCCCCCAACCAGCGTCGACCCCAGCCTCACCCCCGACTTGGACACGGCACCGGACCTACGTCACTAGACATCAGTACCGGCGTCGGAGGGTACTTTCGTACTGCTGTTCATCCCTGGCATTCCCTATCGCCCTGAGTTGTAGCCAGAGGAGGACTGGGAGGGGTCTGTAGACCCTTTAGCTGACCAGCTTGAAGAGCCGGGCTGGCGAAAGGGACTGGGTGATGCCAGTGGTTTGGATACCTCCCCAGACCTTGGCATGCTCTCCCCCCTTACCATGGCTGCGGAGGAGGGAGCTTCGTACGCAGTGGTGTTGCGTAGGGCGGCTGAGGCCTTGGGCGTGGAGCTTCCTACGGTGGCAGTCAGGACTAACTTCCTGACAGAGGTACTTCAACCGGCAGCGTCTTTTCGGAGCCCCTGCTGCCTTTTAATGAAGCCCTCACCGATGTCCTTCTGGGCACTTGGTCCAAGCCCAGCACAGGGGCTCCTGTGGACAGGATGATTGCCCGACGCCACCGCCTGTCCCCGGGCTACCCACTTTTCCTCTCCCAACACGCTACCCCCGAGAGCTTGGTGCTCCAAGCCTCGTCTTCTAAGGGAAGAAGATGTTTTCTTCCGCCTCTTGGGCCATTATACCCATACAGTGTGGTATACGGTTGTGCAAGGGCTGCCACAGTGCCCGGAGGAGGCACGGGCCGTTCTCACCCCCGCAGTGGCAGAGGGTCGAGACGCAGCTAGGTTCACCATCCGGTGTGGGCTGGATACCGCCGACTCTTTGGGCAGAACGGTTTCCACGTCAGTAGCCTTGAGGCGCTACGCCTGCTTGAGGACATCTGGTTTCTCTGGGGATGTCCAATCCACCCTTTTGGACATGCCCTTCGATGGCTGTCGCCTGTTCAGTGACAAGGCGGACTCAGCTCTTGAGCACTTCTAGGGCTACGGCCAGATCCTTGGGCCTTGCGGCTACCTCTCGCCCCACACAGTCTGCCTTTCGCCCCTTCCGTAGCTACGGAAGGGGTGCCCCACCACGTTCCACCCAATCTGGCCACAGGGCCGCGCAAGGTACCCAGCCTCTGCATGGCCGCGGACGTGGGACTCAGCGACGCAGGTCTGTTGGCCAGCGGGCGAGCCAGTCCACCCATGCCCCCCTTGCAGCAGCCTCCCAACCCTCCTAGTCTGACCTTTCAGGCCCACCAGAGGACAGTGGGCGGCAGGATTCGCCATCACCTCCCCCACTGGCAAGACATCACATCGGACAGGTGGGTTTTGCAGATAGTCCGAAGGGGCTACTCCCTCCCCTTCAAGACTACCCCTCTCTCCATGTCTGTAGTACTCCATCGCATGTCAGAGGATCACTTGGCCCTTCTCCGCCAGGAAGTTGCAGCTCTCTTGGCCAATGGGGCTGTCGAAAGGGTCCCTGTGCCAGAAGTAGGAGAGGTTCAAAATGCTGACGTTGGCTCAGGTCCTGTCTCCCCTCGATCCTGGAGACTGTATGATAGCATTGGACTTGCAGGACGCCTATTTCCACATCCCCGTCCTGCCAGCCCACAGGCGTTACCTACGGTTCATATTAGGCCACGAGCATTTTCAGTTTACCGTGCTCCCCTTTTTGCCTTACCAGTGCCCCTTGGGTGTTCACGAAAGTGATAGCAGTGGTCGCAGCTCATCTGCGCAGATTAGGGGTTCCAGTCTTCCACTATCTCGAGGACTGGCCGAATATTCCGGACTCGCTGCTCGGGAGGATAAGCCAGAAACTGCGCTGTATTCAGAACTGCTCTGATGAAAAGGAGCTTCGGAGAGGGAATCAGGTGTGACTTTGGCACGTTGATAGTGAACCCCAGCGAGTGCAGGAGTTTGCCATCAGTGATATAATTTCAGTTGTTGTAGTGAGTTTTGTAATATGTGAGGTCATAATCAGTGCATGGCGAGGACACGAGCTATAGTTACTTTACGGCACGAGTTACAGTTTTATTTATTTATTTATTTATTTATTTTTAAATTTATATATGGCGCACAGCTACCCGGAGGTTTCCCGGCGCCTTACTTGAGGTAACTATAACTGGTAAATTGCAGTGGTTTTGTTAGTTTAAAACTGTATGTTTTAAGTGACATTTTCACCAAACTATAACGTGCCTTTAACCTGTGGCGTTTTCAGTGAATTTCTAAGGGTTTATTTTATGTAAACTAATATATAATTACAGTTCCCTACTATAACGTCACCTTAAACTTTGTTTTTATCAGTGACTTTGCCTTTTTTACGTAAAGTAATAGTTTGTTACCATACTTAAAGCCAACCCCCGACAGGCAATGCACGAAACCCTCCGTGGGCAGACAACCGCCCACTGTACTCGGCCTTCTCGCATGTGCAGCGTTGCGCGGTTGGTCTCACAGGTCCTGGCCACACTCAGGCAGACTTACTGATTTTGTTAAAGAGTCACAACACCAAAATATAAAAAGTGATGCTATTGGCTTTATCAAGGAGTGAGCCTATCAATATATATATAAAGCCGATCTATCATCTTTCTGCTAAATTCACCATTATTTTTAATCTAATGTATATCTCAGTAATTCACACAATGCAATGTTTAATAATAGTGATTATTATAAAAATATTTAGTAAACTTTTAATTAAAAAAATTCTGTGAGTTGTTCTTTGACATAGTTTTTTTATGGCATTTTGAAAAATGATAAAAGAAAGATTCAGAAACATATGTGTTTTTTTTTTTTTAAATACCAACATGTCTCTGAGTGTTTCTTTTAACATTTTTCATCCCACAGAATGTAATCAGAAAAACAACCACAAGAGAGCCTTGCACTCCAACTGAAAAGCATAGAACTCCAGCTAGGAATGCTTTAAAAAATATATGATAAGTTCTCCTCGGGTTATGGATTAAATGACCCATGAGACATACTGTTTTTTTTAAATATTGGTAAGGGGCCTCTACTCTTGCTGCCCTCCTCCCCTTTAAAAACATAAAGGCCCCGGAGTTGGGGCCCATTGGGAATGTTGTGACTTGGGTAGGGAAGCTGCATACCCCCCTCCCCTTAATGAAAACCAAAGGCCCTGAGGGATAAGATCCAGGGGGCTCAGTAGTGGCTCTGGGAGGGGGGGCCTTGTGTCCCCCTCTTCTGTTTTTAATATTCAACACTTAGGGATGGAGTCTCAGGGTCCTTATCAGGCTCGGTGAGGGGGTTTGTCCACCCTCTTTCCATTTCATTGATGTTGCTAGCCATAGGGGTGGGGTCTCTGGGGCAAAAACAGCTTGGGAAGGGAGGCCCATTGCGCTGATTTTCAGCTAGCAGGCTCTCTACCCCTTGTGGGTATAACTAGTTCATTCCCACACTCGCTGAAAAGACTCGTCTCAACGTGTCTTCGCTCTGTGTTTAAGCAGACAAAAACAAGCAGACCATTGATCCATAATCCTGCTCACAATGGAGCCTAGCTATGCTCCTTTCTGGTATTTATAGGGGTTACCTGAGTACGTCCTTTATTTTACCCCACTCTATGGCACTGTACAACACTCCACTCTATGCAGCACCACTCTACCAAACTCTACTCCACTCTATGCAACTCCCCTCTACAAGAGTCTACTACACTTTATGCCACAGTACAACGCTGTACTCCTCTCTTTGATCCTACACTATCCTGTTCAACCCTCTGCTCCACTCTATGCCCCTACACCCCAGTGTACAACACTCTACTCAACTCTAAGACACTTTCCAACAGACTGCAACACATTTCACTGTGCTGTACATAACGCCACTCCAATGTATAACATTTTGCTTGACTCCACACTATGCCTATCCACTCTAGTGCACTCCACTGTACTATGCAACATTCCACTGCACTGTATATCAATTTACTTCACTGTACGCTACACCACTCCACTCTACTCTGACACTCTCCTCCACCCCACTCTACTGCACCCTACTCCTTTCTACAACACTCCACTGTTCACCACTCCACTGTATGCCATTTCACTGTAGGCCAATCCCCTGTACCACACTCCACTCCACTCTACTGTACGACACTCTCCTCCACTGTACTGAACCATACTTCAATTAATGACACTCCACTCAACATCAGTAAACTCTACGATTTGAAACAAACTTTTATTAAAAATAAAAAACCAGTGAACTTCAACTGAAAAATAAAAGGTTAAGTTAGGACAACTTTATTTATTCTTTCTATGCAAACCAAGCTTCAAATACACAAACATTACAAATTCTAAAGGTCTAGTCAAAGCCTATCTTTATAATTTACGCACCACCTTAAAATTAATATAACTTTATTTATTGTTTATATACAAAACAAACTTAAACCATACAAGCATTTAAATTTCTAAACTTACAGCTTTAATTTAGAATTTATGCAATATCTTCAAATTATTATAACTCATGCACCTCCATACACAATGTATTCAACTTGGTAGCCGCTTTACATTAGCTGTAACTTGCCACTCTACCATGCACTGTGTTGTCACAAAAGATGTGATTTGCGATCTCATAACTGTTCTTATAAATACTATTATTTTAAATGGCATAAGGGATATAATACAGAAGGGTATATGCAGTGCAGGTAGAAAACATGAATTATAGTTATAGATGTTTGATGGCATGTGTGGCTGTAGATACACATGCTTAGCACAAGTCCGCCATCTAGTGTTGGCCTCGGAAGTGTGAAAGTTGTTTTTCTTGGAAGAAGTTCTTTGAGTCACGCGTTATAGTGACTCCTCCTCCTGCTTGCATTGCGCATGGTCATCGACTCCATTGTTAGATTGTTTTTTTTCCCACCATCGGGTTCGGTCATGTGTTCCTCTGCTCCGGTCGACACTGTCAACAGGATCCTTTTCTTTCACAGTCACTATTGTTATAGATCAAGATTCATTATATTATACATCTAAAATCGTCTAAGAGAGATTCAATTCCATTCTGCCCTTACCGGCCTTCGCCCTTCGGGGCGAAAATTCTCTTCAACGTTTTTTCTTATACAGAAACTACTAAAGGGTATGGAACGGACACCTTTTAAATTCTGCCCTTCCTGTCATTCGAAATGCCCTCATACCGATTTACACAAAGTGTGTAATTCCTGCCTCTCACCGGATCATCAAGAACAGAACTGCGAGGCCTTTAAATCCTTCAAGTCACAGAAGACTCTTCGGAACCGTAAAGCAAGAAGATTGCAAATGTCTCGACACAGCATCGATCATACACCGGACATTTTCGGTTCGGAGGAACCGGAAACAGAAATGGAGGCACATCCAGTGGCTGCGGATGAAGGTACTTTCTTTCAAGAACAAAGCTCCAACTCCAATGCAGGGACCCTTACACCTGGGGAACAAACTGCATATAAAATGCCCCAAAAAGTTACACCCAAGGTACAAAAGTCTGCTGTTGGGCCGCCACTGTCTTCGGGCCTTGGTCGGCACTGAGCGACTGATCACGGAAAGTCTGGCCTTAGCTCAGCTCCAAAAAGACAGTCAAAGACTATCGATCCAAAACAGTCCACCACTGAATCGAAAAAAATCTTCGGAGCCGAAAACATACAAAGCAGACATGTCCACATCTTTTTTACCGAAACCTTCAGATACGAAATAACGTTCGACTCTGGCTCTAAATTTAAAGCCTCGGATCCTAAACACTCGTTACCCAGGCATACAGGAGATAAAATAGAGTCCAAAAAAACGTACAGTTGACCATTCTTCAGAGGAGGTTCAACCAGTCTTTGAAAAATTGCAACAGCAATTGGACACTAAACAAAAACATCTAGTAATTCATCCAGATACAGGAAGAATACTTACTAGACCTCCTCAAGAACATGTAATTCCTGCAAAAAAAAGAAAACAGGAGGATAAAGCCACCAGTCCACTTAGGATTACTCCTCCTCCAATACCACATACACCTTTACTTCAACAGTCTCCAGACCATGAGGATATACACTCAGAAGGGTCAATACACTCTTTTACAGCAGATGGGGGTGATGATGATCAATGCACACTACCCCCGCAAGATGACTGGGATACATTTGACACAGATCCTCCTGCTGACACGGATCTAGACCTGTATCCCTCTAAACCCTCTCTACCAGGTGATACCACTACATATTATGACCTTATAAATAGAGCAGCAATTTTTCATAAGGTACTTTTGCATACTGAGGAAATAGAGGATGACTTTTCATTTGAAACTCTTTCCTCCACACAAAAATCAACCCAATAACTACTAATGGTAAAGGGTATGCTTAGACATACTCTTGATATTTTTAAAGAGCCCTTAAAATCTAGAATTCTCACTCCAACAGGGAACACAAAATGTAAACCTTCCCCAACAGACCCTATCTTCATTAGGACTCAGCTTACACCTGATTCCTTAGTAGTTGCAACAGCACGTAAAAGAGTAAACTCTCAAGCAACTGGTGATGCTCCACCACCAGATAAAGAGAGCAAACGTATAGACGCAGCAGGGAAAAAGGTTGCAGCACAATCTTCTAATCACTGGAGAATTTCTAACTCTATAGGTCTGTTATCAAGTTATGACAGGTCACACTGGGACGAGATGGAAGACATTTTACAAGAACTCCCAGAACAATACAAAAACGGGCATACCAAATTACATCAGAGGGTAAACTTATATCAAACACAAATATAAGGTGCACCCTTGATGCAGCTCATACAGCAGCTAGAGGAATAAATACCAGCCTTATGCTAAGAAGACATGCATGGCTAAGAGTATATGGTTTTAAACCAGAAGTGCAACAAAACATTATAGGTCTTCCTTTTGATGGTGAACACCTTTTTGGTCCACAAGTGGACACTTTACTAGAGAAAATCAAAACAGACAAGAGACTGCAAAGTAAATGGGAGCACTACAAACGCAGTCTCAAAGGGGCACTTTTGTCGCTCTACATATCGTGGAGGATCTAAAACAACTTCCACAAACACATCCACCCCTGTTAACAAAAGCCAAACTCAAACAAGTCCCCAAAGAGGATATTATAGAGGATCCTACAGCGGAAATAATAACAGGGGTTGAGCATTTTTCAACAAAAACACTTCCTCTCCTACAACCAAACAGTGACTCAACTACCATTCGTCCGATCACATAACACCTGTTGGGGTAAGACTACAACAGTTCTTTCCACAATGGGTAAACATCACATCAGATCAATGGATTACAAAGACATCACGCCTGGACGGTGATCAGCTCATATGGCACAATGAAGCCCCAGGAATATTTATCAGCCCATTTTTCTTTGACCTTAAAACATCAATTCATGAGACTGCGTTTCGGCATGTGGGAAACAAAGGATCTTATCCCTTCATGGAAAGATCAAAGGCAAAACCGAGACTGCAGACTGTGTGGCTATAAATATCATTCACTTCAACATATTTTCTGCGCATGCCCAAAGCTACTAAAAGAAAGGAAGATTTTATTAAAAGAAATATTTAACAACATGAACATTCGAACAAGTAGAGAAGCAGTAACCACCTGGCTTGGTGGGTCCTCAATCCCCTAGTCTGCAGGGGGTAAAACTTTTAAATCTGTATTTAAAGGAAATTGGTCAAAATCCTGTGGAGACCCAAACAGATTCTTAAAATTACTGGAACAATACAAAAAACTTGTAAAGAAAATAAGCTGTTTTACATATGGGTCTTTATAATGACATCGTTTTTTCAATTTTAAAAGAATTTTTTAATTGCACTTTAGATGTAGAACAAAGACTAACTGTTTTAAAATTCTATCAATGATTTTTATTAGTGCTGCTAATGTTGCTTGGTGTAATGGTTTTTCCCAAAGACCGAACACTTAAATAAATAAATACAAACAAAAAAAAAAATACACATCAGATCAATGGGTGGTGGGTGTTATCCAACATGGTTATTGTCTAGAGCTAACTTCTACTCCTCCAAACATTTTACCTCGTTTTCACAAAATGTCTACACATCATCAAAACCTATTAAAAGAAGAAATTAAAGCTCTATTAAAAAAAGTGGTAATAGAATCAGTGCCAATACAACAACAGGGAAAGGGGGTTTACTCCCTTTACTTTCTAATTACCAAAAGGACGGAACTCTAAGACCCATATTAGATCTCGGACTTCTAAACAGGTGTATCCTATCAGAACATTTTCTTATGGTCATTCTTCAGGATGTAATCTCACTTCTCCAAAAAGGAGATCTCATGACAGCATTGGATCTAAAGGATGCATATTTCCACATTCCAATTCATCCAGCACACAGGCAATATCTCAGGTTTGCCTTCAACGGGCAGCACTTTCAGTTCAAAGTGCTACCATTCAGGGTCACCACAGCCCCCAGAGTATTTACCAAATGTCTGGCAGTAGTAGCAGCCCATTTAAGGAGACAAAATATACACGTATTTCCATATCTAGACGATTGGCTTATCAAAAGCAACACAAATAACACATGTTTGCAAAGCTCTCAAACAACGATCAATTTACTGCACAAACTAGGTTTCACAGTAAATGCAGTAAAATCACACTTACAACCACTAAAAGTACAGCCTTACTTGGGAGAAATTCTAAATTGTCAGACAGGAGTAGCTTACCCAAATGCAGCCAGAATTCAAACTTTTAAAAATCTGGTGCCACTATTTCAGCCTCAGAAACAAATATCTGTGAGAACAGTTATGCGTCTCTTCGGAACTATGGCCTCATGCATAGTCATAGTACCTCATGCTAGACTAAATATGTGTCCTCTACAACAATGCCTGGCACACCAATGGTCTCAAGTGAAGGGTCATTTGGACAATCTAGTGTTGATCAGCCATCAAGTTTGACAATCTTTTAATGGTGGAACTCCAACAAACTAGTACAGGGACAGCCTTTTATAGACCCAATTCCGCAAACGAACCATTACAATGGACGCATCAATGATAGGTTGGGGAGCACATTTACAGGACATAACTTGCAAGGGCACTGGACACACAGTTAGTCTCTTCTACACATCAGTCAACTAGAACTCTTAACAGTTCCTCTGGCGATGAAAGCATTCCTTCCTCATCTAAAAGACAAGGTAGTTTTAATCAAAACATGACAACCATATATTATCTGCAAAAACAAGGAGGGACAAAATCTCCATAAGTGTCACTGCTACCACAAAAGATCTGGAAGTTTGCTCTACAGCACAACAGTCAGTTACTTGCACAGTACATACCAGGAGTAGACAATCATCTGGCGGATCTTCTCAGCAGAACACGCCAACAAGTCCATGAATGGGAAATAAATGTACAAGTCCTACACCCATTCTTCAAACAATGGGGACAACCGAACATAGATCTATTTGCAACACCACAAAATGCCAAAACTTCACCTCCAGATTCTAACATCCACAATCCAAAGGCAATGCACTATGGATGAATTGGTCAGGTATATTTGCTTACACTTTTCCACCTTTCCCCCTTCTTCCATTTGTCATTCGCAAACTAAAACAGACATCCCTCACACTGATACTAATTGCTCCAACATGGGTCAGACAACCATGGTACACAACACTGCTGGAGATGTTGGTAGTACCACATCAAATGTTACCGAACTGACAAGATCTGCTCACGCAGAACAAAAGAGCAATACTGCACCCAAATTTCTCAATCTTGCAATTTGGCTCCTGAAGTCTTAGAATTCGGATACCTAAACTTACCAAAAGAATGTATGGATATCCTAAAAGAGGCAAGAAGACCCACAACAAGAGCATGCTATGCAGCAAAGTGGAAATGTTTTCTTTATTACTGTCATCAAAAAGACATTAATCCTATACAAGCATCACCTCAGAACATTATAGGTTACATGCTTCATTTATAAAATGCATGTTTGGCTTTCACCTCTATTAAAATGCATCTTACAGCACTAGCTGCATATCTTCAGAATAGAGAACAAACTTCTCTATTTAGAATTCCTGTAATTGTAGCCTTTTTACAAGGACTTAAAAGAGCTATTCCACCTCAAACATCACCTACACCAATGTGTAATTTAAATGTTGTGTTAAAAAGGTTACTGGGTCCACCATTTGAAACATTGCCTACATGCCAATTGCAGTTTCTATCATGGAAACTATCCTTTCTAATTGCAGTTATATCACTAAGAAGATTAGGGGAATTTCAAGCATTAACTTTAGAAGAACCATTCTTTCAAGTACATAGAGACAAAGTGGTTTTAAGAACTAACCCTGAATTCTTACCTAAAGTGGTATCACATTTTCACATGGCACAATCCATAGAATTACCTGTATTCTCCCCTCAACTAGAATCAGCAGATGAAAGAGTGTTACATACATTCCCCCGTAGTTTTATATAGCGCGAACTTGACCCGAACGTATCGGGTATCAGAGCGCTTTACATGAGCACAGTTGCGTTACACAAGGACACATTCATTATTTTGTTAGGCACGGGGAGATTAAGTGATTTGCCCAGAATCACAGGATGTTGAGCGTCATTGCCGAGACTCGAACCCGGTTCCCCAGATTTGAGATCGACCGCCCTATCCATTAGGCTACATCCTCTACCCTATTGTTGAGCCAAGTCTTGGTCAAAAACAAGGCGTTAGGCTGATGGGCTCTTATGAAATCTAGAATCTCTAATTTATGTTTAGTTAATGAGCGTCAGTTAAGGATAAACAACTAATATCGTACTTGCAAGGGGGAGCGGATAACTTGTCAGTATTAGCCCCTGTACAGGAACTGCAGAACTAACAGGTTTTTTCCACATCTAGTGGATTGATAAAATGCAGACAGGAGGCCAGATTCCCTACCTGCTAAGACAGCTAATTATGAGAGGAGTAGGCGAGGGAGTCATTTTGAAATTGGACAGGGTTCCTGGGCCCTGGTGCTGGTGCTGGATAGGTGTGGATGGGCAAATGCGGGATTTCCTTTGCTGAGCCTGCAAATCCTCCATCATTGCCCTGGCCAGCTACAGCACGCACTTTCAAAATGGCGCATGTAGATGGCACAGGGAATATGGCTGCTTAGAAGCCACTCCCTTCACAACTAACACATGGACTGGGGAGTCCAGTGGATTAATAGAATGCAGACATTAGAGGTCAAAAGAGCATTAATGTTCTATATAGATAGAACACAATCTTTCCGTAAAACATAACAACTGTTTATGTCATTTTATGTCATTTTCAAAACCACATATGGGTAAAGCAATTTCTAAATCAGGTATTACACGTTGAATAGTTAAATGTATCCAAACATGTTATGCTAAAGCCAACAACACTACCTATTCCACCAAGAGCCCATTCTACATGGAAAAAGGGGCTTCTATGGCATTTATAGGGAATATTCCCATAGCTGACATATGTAAATCCGCTACATGGACTACTCCACATACATTTACAGAACACTATTGTGTAGATGTTATGGCAAGACATCAAGCAAATGTTGGTCAAGCAGTATTACGTACTTTATTTCAAACAAATGTACCAAGCACAAGTTAATCACAGCTTACAGGGAGAACTGCTTTTTAGTCTATGCTAAGCATGTGTATCTACAGCCACACATGCCATCAAGCGGTGAATGTTACTTACCCAGTAAGCATCTGTTTGTGGCATGTAGTGATGTAGATTCACAAGCGCCTGCCCTCCTCCCCGGTGATTTGTGCTCTTTGCATTTATATACATATATCATACATTCACTACATGGCCATCTCTATAGCATACGCTATCCTTTCACTCCATCCTCATCCACCAAATAGAAAACAATCTAACAATGGAGTCGATGACCATGTGCAATGGAAGCAAGAGGAGGAGCCACAAACAAATGTTTCCTGGGTAAGTAACATTCAATATATATATATATATAGATAGATAGATAGATAGATATAGATACAGACAGACATGCATAGGCATTCACATATACATACAGAGAACGGTGCCATCCCTATACATAGTATAGACCAAAACGCATATGTAGATACCTATTACAATGTCCCTCTACATGGACATATATATATATATATATATATATATATATATATATATATATATATATATATATATATATATATATAAAATATGTACTATATAAATATACATGCATTGTTCTAAACCTAGCAGAGGTATTCTCTTAGTATTTTTACAATGTGTTAATCATACTACTGCTGTGCATGTATTGTGTTGCGAATATTCGGATCATGTAGGGAAAAGATAGCTTTGACTAGTTCTCTAAAGCTAAGATGGTTCTCAATGGGTCTTATTTTAGAGATTACAAATTATGGGCCAGATTCACAAAAGTAATCTGAGACAAAATCCTAACTTTACAACTTTTGGTATTCACAAAGGGCATTTAGAAGCAGTAAAGTTAGGAATCCTAAGGGCATTTAGGAGTAGTAAAGTTAGGAATCCTAATTTTACTACTCCTAAATGCTCTTTGCGAATACCGAAAGTCGTAAAGTTAGGATTTTGTCTCAGATTACTTTTATGAATCGGGCCCTCTGTAATTTAGCTGCTTGCACAGACAAATATATTCCACCCATGTCTATTTTTCTTGTACGCTTGTACACAGGCATTTTGAGATGATATGCCAGTCTGGAAAATAGGTATTTTTGTTGGATGTATTTTGTGATTTTCTTCCGGATGATAAGTGGTCCTGTGCCAATTATTGCCTTGTGGTTGATACAAAGCAGATTGAAGGAGGATCTTCTGCTAACTGGTAACCAGTGGAGGACCTTCAAGACAGGGGAGATATGTGCTTGTGGCTTTACATGTAGGAGAAGTTTGTCACAGTTCTGAATTCTGTTATCTTCTCATGGTTGATAAAGGTGAGCCGTGATATAGACAATTAGCATAATCTAGTTTTGATACAGCAAGAGAAAATGTTGCTTGGACCTTGTGGAACAAACATAGGTGTTATAACTGGTATGGCCTCTGAAATGATTTGTGGGGGACAAGGTTCAGAGGGGCAACTGGCTGGTCTGCTAGCTTTGACAAGATCTTGAAATTCATTTGCAGATAGTTCTTTGAAGGAGTGCAGAGTCTGTGTTAACCTACCCCAGGAGGGGTTTGTTGGAAATGGGTTAGTGATGTCGTTTTTTTTGTCTGAGTGTAAATCCAACATGTCTGCTTTGGTTGTGCAATCAGTTGCCAGTCTGTGAAAAAAGTCCTGAGAAATGGGCCTTTGGTCCATTTCGGCGTAAAAATTCCATGATTTATTTTTAAAGTCTTGATTGGGTCATTTTGTGTTGTGGATTCTGCTCAACTAGTAGCTTTTTAAAAACAGTGTTTTTTATTATTAACCCGTACCTTCTGTTATGTCTTTGTAGGCGTAGGCCTCTTTTATCTTGAGGGTTGTTTTTTTTTTTGAGCCAGGTTCGTTGAAGCTTTGTGATGTGAGCCAAAGAAGGTTTTCTTTTGTTCGATTTTGGTGTTTTCTGTGGGATTCATATACCAAAAGCTTCATGGAGCCATCAATAGAGTTTTTTAACTGGATTTGTTGTGTCCAGATCAGTGTTGGAATTCTTCTGATTTTCTAAGTCATTCTAATTCAGCTTGTTGCACGATCAATATGTAGTTTTGGGCAAGCTGGGTTTAGCTGTTTTGAGTTGTGTTGTCCTGTGTTGGTGCCACAATCCTATGGAATGCAGCTAGGTCTGCT
Source organism: Calotriton arnoldi (assembly GCA_963921515.1). NCBI lineage: Eukaryota > Metazoa > Chordata > Amphibia > Caudata > Salamandridae > Calotriton > Calotriton arnoldi. The sequence continues at coordinate 2,426,516 of CAWUFW010001384.1, forward strand.
TTAATGAAAATTGCATCTAATGTCTGTCGTGCAATGTTTGTGGATTGGGGAACGAGCAGTTGTAGGTTGAGCGTGTCTAGGCCTGTGTTAATCGATCTGGAGCATAGCCGGTCTGTCAAACCATATGTTCAGGTCACGAAGGACGCATAGGTTTGAATATTTGATAAGGAGGTTTAAAACTGTGCTTAGAAAGATATCTGGAAATATTTCATTGCTAGGTGGTTTTCTGTATAGAAGGAGAAAGTTACAGGAAAAGGTTGAAGTAGGTTTGCATCAGACGAGGAGGGCCTCACAACATTGTGGTAAGAGTTGTTGCTTCCTTAAATGTGATGATTAAGCTGCCTCCTCTTTTGCCTAAGCAATTGTGTGTTACAGTTTGATAGCCTTGTGGAACAGCTACGTGCCTTATTGGAGCCAGGTCTTCCCCCAGCCATGATTCAAGTCTGAAGTGTAAGTCAGGGTCTGTGTTTGTCAAATAAGTCAAAGATGTGGTACTTGTTTTTGGACATAAAGTGAGCATTTATTAGTAGGCAGTTTAAGGAGAGGCTTTGGAGTTGGTGTGATTTTGTGCCTCAGGAGAGTTAGTATTGTCCTTTGCTGGAGGCCGTGTGCTATTGCTGATTTTGTTTGCAGTAGCAGGACAGACATGTAGTTGTTTTTGGGTGTCATTGAGTTGAAGGACTGTAGAGCTGTCTTTGAATAGCTGCATTGTTGTGTGGTAGACAAAGGGGTGAGGTTATGAAGTGTCTTTCTTTTGCGTATGTTGAAGATGGAAGGGTTATGGGTGAGAGTTGGTGGTGGAGCATGAGGTTCTGGGTTTATAGCTCTGAATTGTTCAATTGATGATAGATGGGTGAGTGAGTCATGTTGCTATGTATTTATGGACTTACTGGTTGGTGTTTGTGTTGCTTGGAAACTGAAGTAGAGATGGGTGAGAATTCGGGTAATTTGTGCTGGCATTAAATGCATAGTGGTTACATATAGGTATTGTGGAAAAGTAGCCCTTTTTGAGATGGTCACCCCCACTTTTTGTCTGGTATTTGATGTGATTTTGACTGGAAGTGCACTGGATTCCTGCAAACCAGGCCCCAGTGCCAGATCTCTTTCCCAAAACTGTGCAATTGTACCCCAATTGGCAATACCTTTGGCACTCCCTGTAAGTTCCTAGTAAGTGGTACCCCTGGTTCTAGGGCAATTAGGCCAAAGAGGGTCATTAAGGGCTGCAGCACAAATTGTTCCAACCTCAAGGACCCCTCACCAAACACATACAGGCCGCCACTGCAGGCTGGGTGGCTAGGTGCAGACGAAAGTGAAAACACGACATGGCACACATCCCTGTGTGCCATGCCTACAGAAACTGCATGGAGTATAGGTAAGTGAGCCCTACTGCAGGCCTTACAACCCTAAGGCAGGGTGCACTATACTACATGTGAGGGCATACTTGCATGAGCAGATATGCCCCTGTGCTGGTCAGCCCTATTGCTGCCAGTGCAAGTGAACAGGAAAGCCATTTTGAGTGCATGTGCTGGACACTGGTGAAAATTAGTTTCCAAGCTACATGATGGCTTCACTGAAAATAGGGATGTTTGGTATCAAACATCTCATATTAATGAACCCATACTGATGCCAGTGTTGGATTTATTAATACATGCACACAGAGGGCACCTTAGAGGTACCCCCAGAAACCCTACCAGCCACTGGTGTGTTCACTGACTGGTTTACGCCAGCCTACCACCAGAGACAGGTTTCTGACCCCCAAGGGTGAGGGCCTCTGCTCTCAGGAGGTCAGAAACAAAGCCTGCTCGGTATAGGGTGTTCACACCCCCTCCCACAGGATGACCTGCTGATTAGCATTCCCAGGCTGCGGAGCTTCAAAGAAGCCCCCCACCTTTGATATGCAAATGTGGCTTCCCTCACAGGAGAGGAAGCCAACCCCCTTTTTTCGGATCGCTTTGGCACCTGGACAGGTGGGAAAATTAGCTAGTCAGGTAGGCGTGCCCACTTCCAGGCTAGTACCACCCCGAAGGTGGGCCACCTGAAGTGGACACGACTTTTCAGAGTTGGCCATCTTGGTGATGGCAAACGTAGGAACTCTAGGACAGGGTAATGCTCACTTCCCACAGAAAGTGGTCATATAGAGGGCGTAGTGACCCAAAAGTAGGTAGCCCATTGGCTACTACCTTACACTCACTTTATACCCCTAAATTCAGTATTTAGGAGAGCCCCTGGCTCCAGAAAATCAGATCCTGTGGACCTGAAACAAGAAGACAGACGTGAAGAGTCACAAAGAGCAAGAACAGAAGATCCAGCTTCTGACTTGTTGCCATCCCTGCTGGCATGGCTGCTGACTTTGATAGTTGCACCAAAAAACAACTTGTCCTGCAGCTGCTGCGCCTTCAAAGCCTGGGAGACTCTCCAGTACTTTACCCAGGAACCAACAACTCCAGTGGGACAGTGGAACTTTTCCTCTGCATCCTGCAGATACCAAAGACTGAGATGTGAGGCTCCAAGACCATGGAAATTCGACTCCGGAAAGCACCACTGCACCCGAGCCTCCTAGCCCAAGCTGAAGTGAGCCAACTATGCTGATGTGGTCCCCAGACCCTCCAGACCTGAAACCCACCTTGGGTTTCCCCGCTATGGACTTCTTGATGACGCTTGCAGCCTCTGTTCACAGGCCCCCTCTACTGCGACTACTCACAGTGACGAAAACCCGACGCCTAAGAACACCTCTGCACGCTTCACCCCTGGCCCATGGAGAGCAGGACCAAAGGTGTCCCCACGTCCCCGAGCTTTGTGAGGCCTGAGCCCCCCATTGGTTCAGAGATTGGTCTCATAAGTCACTGTACAGCACCTGAATGCTGTACTTGGTTTTCCTCCCATATCTAACATTGCAGCTTCTAAAAATTGCATTGTGTTGACTTTTTTAAACACAAATGTATTTCTCTTAAAAAACGTACTTACCTGATCTTAATAATTCTGGTGCCTAAATATATATAAAGATGCATGTTATTTTAATAAATTGGCGTGGCACTCCTTGTTGAGTCATGTGCATCATTTATTGGCTACTGTGTGTATTTGAAGATCTCTTACACCACTCTCTGATAAGCCTAAGGCTGCTCGACCACACTACCCCCTCAAAGAGAACCTTGGGATTGCTAGAGCAAGCCAATGTCCACTCATAAGGGAACCCTGGATTCTTTGCATGATTGATATCTCATTTTGATATATCATATAATGAGCCAGCTTCCTACAGATGGTTGAGATTTTGGGAATGTCTGAATTGTTTTACAGAGAAAGGTTTTGTGGGTGTTGGGTTTGTTATTAGTGTGGTAGTAGTGTCTGATTTTGGTGTACCGACTTGATATGTTGGATTTGAATGGGAAAGATTGGGGTGTGGTGGATGTTGAAGGAGAGGGAGTAGGTGTTAATGGAGAGTCCGGGTAATCGGAGAGGGGATAAAGAGGGGCATAGGAGGCTTAGTTGTAGGGTGAGTAGGGAGAATGGGTAGGCTTACTAGTGGAGACAAGTGTTAAAGGAGCGTTGTCATTCATTTGTGTAAGCGGAGGGCATGATCGAGGACTGAGTAGAGGGTTGAGAGGGCTGGCATGGGAAATACTTGGACTAGTGGTAGGATTTAGGGAGAAAAAGCTGAGGGTGTTTGAGACTGTGGGAGTATAGATAAGTACAGTATGTGGTAGTGGCACAGAAGAGATGGGCATTTTGGATTGGGGTTTAGGTTCAGTGTTGTGGTTTTTGTTGAAGCAAAGGGTCCCTTATGTGGAAGTAGGGGTGGTATGGTATGTAGGAGTGTTTTGTAGAGGTGGGTAGTGATTCGTGGTATGAGCTGGTTGGAGTGATCTTATTTGTTGGGAGTATTATATGTGTGTTTGTTGAGAGATTGTATGCATGTTATCTGTTGTGACTGCCTTCTGGTTCATTTGCATTGGGAGAAGAATGGGCATCTCTTTTGGCCTTCGGCCCGAAGACACCTAAACAGGGAAGTCGTCCTGGTCCTCTCCACCCTTGTCTTGATGCCCAGGTATAGGCTGGTTGTGAGTTCTCAGGTTCAAAATTGACAAACATTTACAGTTAACAAAAGCACAATTTCTCACAAAAAGATGGCCTAAAGCTGATATCACTTCTTTCTGCTGTGAGTCCTGGGTTAAGGTCAGATTAAGAGAAACAGTAAGGATAATCCTCTTACCTGCAGCAGGTGTGCCTCAATGGGTTGCAGGCTGAACTGATGGAGGTGGTCTTGAACCCCAAAGAGTAGATCCGGTGGAGGGAGGAATTACCTAGTGCAGGGAAGTTGTTCTTGTACTCTCCAGCCTTTTGCTAGATACACAGGCTGAGATGCCTTGGGAGGAGCTAGTATAGGCTGGAGGTGAGGTCATGGGATCCTCTCTCAGGATCTTAGGCTCACCTGCAGGTGTAGCCTAGTGGCAGCCACTAAACACTACTGACAGCCATCCGGCTTGCCCTAGTAAGCACTACCAACACAGCCACCCAGCTAGCAACTACTAAGCAGTACCGACTGCTGCATACAGCTTTCAGCCACTAAGCAGCTACACAGCTAGCTAGCTTATAACCACTAAACAGTACTGACCCAGCCATCCTTAGTTGTGGATCTTCGATTGCACACACCCAAAATTTAAGCCAGCTTCAATATTTTCTCATAGCAAATTTTAATTTGAAAAAACAATGCATCTTATATAGGTAACTTAAAAACTCAAATCAGTGGTTAAATGTAGAGGCTTCTTCTCTTGAAGCAGTGAACCACAGTGCTTTGTGTGGGAAAGATTCACTCCCCATTCTCTGATGCTTATCTACTAAATTTTCAAAAATGAATAAGATAGACCTAAGCCAGGAGCATGCAGGACTCTACACATCAGTCACCAAGTGGTGGAGACACAAAAGCCTAGGCTGGGGGCTTCGTGGGGGGGGGGGGAGGGGTGAGGTGATGCATTCACAATAGACACACCCAAAACACTTGCATGTTCCCAAAATAGACACACCCAAAACACTTGCATGTTCCCATTTGTATTGATATGATAATTTTATTTCACAGTGGTGATGCTAAATTACGAGATAGCAAAATATAAAACAGACAGCAAGACAAAATTAGGCAGAGAAAGCCACTTAGTCTTGAATTTGTGTAAAAAAAATTCAAGTCACAATAACACACATGTGTAGAAGTAAATTTCACTCTAAGAATGTAAAAACTTTTACAGGTTTACAAAACTGGTGGCAGGAAATACACACCAGAGTAGATGCACATTTAATTTATGTGCAATTAGTGTACCGAAATACTCCCAAATTTACGACATGTAGGAGAAAACCTATTCCCACAAGGAAATGTATTTTCCAAGTGGAGATAAAGAAGAACACGCACCTTGGTCAGTCCACAAGATTTGGTTTAGTGGAGCAGACCTTTGCCAGGAAGCTTGCAGCTTCCATAAATTTATGGGTGTCATGCAATAGATTTTAGTGAATTCCTCAAAAATGTAGGTGATCTGTGTAAACTGTATGGTTAAGTCAATTATTAAGCCTAGATGAGACCATGTTTAGATGCACTGGCCTCTAGGCCTCAAAATTGCCTTAACTAGAAATCAAAGCTATGTGCCTTTGTGATTCTTCATTGTTTAAACCTTTATCTGGACTCCTGTTTAAAAACACCACAACAGACATAAAGAAAGAGAGAAGCACATTACAAAACTTAGAATAAATTATGGCAATTGGCTGTATTAACACTAAACAGACACTTAATTGTAAGAAAAAGGTTGCACATTGATCAAGAAATAACATGAATGCTTTTTCTAAAAGCTTTGCACATGCTTGATGGTCTGGAAATATTTGTATCCTTGATTATGAGTGACAGAAATTTTCAACATCAGTTTTGACCACTACATTTCAAGCTACTTTGTTGTACATAAACATGCAGAGTAAAACGTACAGTGAAAAAGGCTAATCAATTAAAAGGTATAACACTGCAATTGTCAAATCATTTCTACCATCACAAGGTTTAAGCAAAGTGCATGTCCTAGTTAATGCATGTGTGGACAATTGCTGAAACTCCAATGCAGTACCATAATGGTGTGCTTACATGTTGATGGACAGTTGTGCAGGAAATCAGATTTAGGGACTTCAGCAGCAGGTTACTTCCTGACCCCAGTAAAAGGCTAACATCTGGCACCTCCAGTCTTAGGCTAGTATTAGAATCAAATGTCCTGGTTCATTCCAAAGGAAGGGGCCAAACGACAAAGAAAGGAACTAAATGATTCATGAGCTGGTTAGAGTTTTTGTAAAGTTACTCTTTACTCAAGATGCACCAAAATGTAATTGAGTACATAATGCTAATATGTACAAAGATGCCATGCCATTTCTCACAAACTGCTGTTAAGATTGTTTAACAGTTTTCCACTATGCTACTTCCTATTGTAATCGGTAACACTATACATAGTTTAAATGAAACAACATAATATTACATTAACCTGGTTAACTTTGGGTCTATTACGCAGGATCAAGGAGGACTCGGTATTGCCATCAGCGAAGAAGATACATTGAATGGTGTTGTTATTAAAAGTATAACAGACCATGGAGCAGCAGCAAAGGTAACAATGTGATATGGCCCTAAAATGCGTCAAAAAGTAGATGATTTTGCCTATGATGTTTCTTATAACCGTTGGCTAAATATTTTCACAGGATGGGCGCATTAAAGTAGGTGATCGAATCCTGGCTGTGGATGAAGAGCCAGTTGTGGGCCATCCAATCGAAAAGGTACCCACCTCACCTGATATAACAGTAGTACATGTTGGATAAGGATTTCATATCGTACACCATTCATTAGCAGTATTAAAACATCATGAAGGGAGGCAGTTTGAGGTATTACAACATATCACAAGTATTTTTCAAAATAAAACAATTGTTTTTTTAGCTTTGACTTTCCCAGTAGTGTCACCAATGTTGGGCTCTTCTCCACCTGCTCCTTGCCAATCAGAAATATCAAGGCGGACCATATCAGTTTTTAGCAGCTTGTCTAATCCTTTTTTCCATACATTACTGTACTTGTATGCCAAAATCTATTGTGGAAAAATAATTAAAAGCTAGAAGTAACCAATTTAATAAAAAATGGATTCAGTCAACTTTTTTCAGCTGACATGGGACAATTTACAATTTTTGCATCTTATCACATACCTTTGTTATACTACAAATGCATGCATGCATGCTTATATTCATGGGCCAGTTTTTACTCTAAATGTTCATGCCCAGTCCGCTCCCAATTGGTTAAATGTACACAGTGTACACATTGCCCGACTTAGGAGGACAGACCTTAGCATTGTTGGGCGCAAGCTCCTCTGTACACTCTCCACCCACCGGTACACCCCACCTGCCCAGCACAGTTCAGTTACATTCTCGCTTCTGCAATGTGCCATTAAACCTAATATAAGATCTATTTTCTGTGTTGAAGAAGAGAGTCTTTGTAATAAGCCTATAGCCCAATTGGTACCGCAGAAGGTCTTGTTTCTGTATAAATTACGATAATCCTCCTATTATATCGGTAGTACTGTAGACATAACCAGAGGTATCACTCCTGAACTGCAGAGGATAGTCATCTTATCATGTTTTGACTTAGTAGCAGAACTATCTTCTGCAATGCATGATAGACCTTATATTATGGTTAATGGGTTGGAGAGATTGTCTGGATAGGATCAAGATGGCCACGTAAGAGGCCTGTACTAGTAAAGCAGTGGTCAAGAATTTCTGATGGCGAGGGCACCTACTGACCGTGGACAACCACAACAGCCCATGGCCAACCACAACTGCCACAAGAAGGCCCTTGATTAGTTGACTATTGAGTCTCAAGCGGGGTTTTAACCAGGAATATCTCCAGAAGTGCTATTAGGAAGACCGTTTCAAAGCTGCTGGAAATTATGGTGACCTGGCTGAGCTGGTGCAATGTAGGTTTGAGGTTCAGATTTCTCAAGACCTTCATAGATGGCAGAACGGAAAGTTCCACCACCTCATACCTATTAGGGAGAGTGCTGAATGTATCAGACTGAGCCATATCAGTGGTTGAAAGCAATGGAGCCACTCCCTGAACCAAAAGCTGTGTTTTTTGTGCTGTTAGTTGGTACAACATTTTGGCTCAAGTGCCATCTGAGTCTGTGAAGATGACCTGCAATTAGATCCTTCAAGTTACTGGGTCTGGCTGTCAGTTGATTAGGTTTATAGCTCTTAGTGGGTGCACTCCAACATCTCATGCAAACAGGTATGTTCATCGTTCTCTCCAGCCGTCCAGTATCAAGGCAGTGCCCCGCTGCATTTCTGCTTCTTATTCCCAGTTTTCTTCTCATCTTTATGTGTGAACAGAACTTCACATTGAATAAATGGCTGAGGAGGCTTGTTCTTATAGTCCTCTAGTGGACTAACTTAACTAATCACATGAATTTCATCTTTGAACCTGTTTAGACCTCTCCCATCGTTTAGATGGGCATGTTCCTGTCATAACATCCTTGTGGTCTGGGCATGTTGACCTGGTTGTCTCTTCTGGAGCTTGGTAATGCTGGCTTAAGTAGATGGTCAAAGTCTCCAGACATGAAAGCCATTGCACAAGGTGATAATGTGCATGAACAGAAAAGAAGGAAGTGTGTGTTTCACTCTGGCAGGGTGAAACCCAGCTACATCAAAGGGAAGTAGCCTGTTACCTTTCTGTTTCCCCAGGCATATCCGATATTTTGGGTTACTAAGATGGAGTTGGAAATGTATACCTGTGGGCTGGCATATTCAAAATGGTGCCAGCATCCCTACAAAGTGGTGAGCATGATCTTGTGCAGCAGGCACAATTAGAGTCCAATGAACTCCACCACTCACCAGACCATTTGTCACTAAGTAAAACCCACACATTCAACATCCAGCTTATACATTCAACAATTATATCTCAGACATGAATAGCAAAATACACTTGTTATTGAGGACTGCATAGAACCTTACGTGATAGCCAGTAGGTGGTCCCTCAAAGAGGTACACATTGTAAGTGTTCATCTGTGGGCCAAATAATTAAGATGCTGATTAGTTCCTTATCACAGCACAATATGGAAAAACAAATTGCCCTCAACACCTTTCAATCTAGGTTTGCACCTAGACATGAGGGAGAGTTGGCTCTTTTAAACTTTTAGAGCAGCACCTTGAAGACATCTATTTAAAGATGTTCCTTGCCTCTTCTGTGCTTAGGGTAACACTTTTCCACCTTTGACTCAGTTGACTTTGATCGTCTATTATGAAGGATTGCTGCTATGCCGTGATGTCTGGCATGGCACTACGTTGTGTCCAGTGCTTTCTGTCACACCTTGTTCTATTAGGGGCATTTCCTCCTTGCCCAGCCCTGTTTCCTATGGGGTTGCCCAGAACACAGCTTAAACCTTGTTCTGCTTTCTTCTTGCTCATCCAGTTGAGTAAGCAACAACACATTATACCAGATTCAAGGGTCTCAACATCAGTGGCAAAGAGAAACTGGATCACAGTCTGCAGTCCCTATAAAAGAAAAGCAAGGTGCCAGAGGAGAACAACATCAACAGAGGTCTGTATCAGCATCTAAGTATTCGCCATGGGTGGGCTCCAAGCAGTTTTGGATGATGGGTTTTGTGTCTGTGCTTGAGGAAGATTCAAGCCTGCAAGACCTGCTGAGCTGCAAGCACAGAAACACGACTGCAGCCTCTTTCATTGGTGCTGGCGCTGCTTCCACTTACCTATAACATCGCACCTCACTGTACCAGTTGGTTAGACTGGGTTGAGGTACCTACCATCAGTGCTTCATGTGGTGTACACCACATAAAACAGCTCTGTCCTGCTGAAACACCAGTACAGGCAGGTTCAGCCCTTCTTACTTCATGATTAGAATAATAACCAAGGAGCCTGAACAGGGAGAAATAATGTCCACTCTGACAGGGAGTGGAACACTAGCAGAGCTGATCACTGACCAGGTTGGTTGCCCACTACCCTGAGGTTTCCCAAATCAAACATCCATACTAGAAGAAATCCAAGAGACTAGTCAGGAACTGTGATACAAGAAAAATGTTACAAGTTTCTCCCACAGGAGCAGCCTAAGCTGCCTTCCCTGTAATCATCAAAGGGTAGTAAAAATAGCCAACATAATTTGCTACTTCTGAAATCTTGTGTACAGTATTATGTTGTGTGTCATTTTTAACAAAACACTGTTTCTTATTCTAAGATTAAACTCTGGCTAGACATTGGGTTTATTGACTTTATTGCTTGGTTTATTGAATCGAACTCCATAGCACCCCCTTGAATAAGTTGTGGACTGTTCAGCTTCACTAATGTCAGACTCAAGTGCTAATGGGGTGTACGTGATGCTAGGTTTTTGGCTCTATAGTAAGGATAAGCCCCATGGCATCAGTGATAAAAGGCTTAATTGACACAGTTCGAGCCCAGTAACCCCTGTCTGCCCTGGAACCTATGGAAAATGTCACCACATCTCAATTAATATTTTTAAAGAAAATAATGGTTAGCCCTTCGAAGGATTACCTTGGTCCCTACTTTTGATCCTCTATATAGATGGTAATAGTCTGTGATCAGTCAAGTAAAAAATATAACAGTACTTGATCTGGTGTTTTAAGCTGATAACATCCAAAAATGTATACAGGACACCAAGGAACAATTTAAATTAGTGTAACCTATCAGAAAGGGCCTATAAATGCAGATATCCTTGTTGCACGTCATCCTTGCTAATCAGCTTGCTATTTATTTTGTTTTCCATTAGGTTATCACTCTTTTAAAGAAATCAAGGAACACAGTGTGCCTGACAATCAGCTCAGAAGATGTTGTCCATCAACCCATGTCTCTGTCAACCCCAGTGGCCACTGAGACTGTTCCAGAGAGAAAGAGCCCCCCTCAGACTGTGCTGTTGCCACCTAGCGGCCCCACAGAGCCAGAAGCAGTCAGAAGTAAGATACTGTTTCTTATAAATAATCAGGAAATGTGTTGATGGGAATGGTGGCAGCTTGAAGGCTGTGAGATATCAACTTGCCAAGTAACTGAGATTCATGGAGGGCTTAGAATATGTACCGGTTTGTATTTTCTTTGTCAGTAGGTTAACTAGTATGTTATATATCCACTCAGGAAAAACAAGCATCAGTATACCAAATCTGCGTGTGCAAAACATTACATCAAAACTACCTACCTGGATTGTGAAGAATATATTTAAAAAAATACTTTTCTATGGATGATTATGAGTGCAGTGCCACCCATTAAAGGCACCATGGCAATAAGTGGCTAAACAATGGGCTGGAAAAATCCTTTGGAACACCCCTGTCCGATATCTTCCATGTTGATACTCCTTTTACTCGCACATTAATCTAGATAAAGTGCCTGAACCAGACCTTGAACAATCATTCCTCAAACCTCAGACAATCAAACAACAAAAGCAAATGCCCGCACCCTTGAATATGTGCTACTTATGCTTTAAGAACTGTATTAAGTGCAATACAAATGCTAATATTACAACATGTAAACAGACTTGAATCTATTTTTGTTAATAAAGCAAAAACAGATTCACCACAGTAAAATAATCACACGTAATGCCTACTGCCAAATATCACTCTCTCTCTCTTTCATGCCCTTCCTCCTCTTTTGCATTCAGGAATCTGCTCACAACTGGAGACTCTTTCCACATGCTTGCTCTTACATACAGCTCTTTCTGAGCAGATTCAGATCCCCTACTCATTAGGCTACATTTGTGCACTCACTGCTCTAACCCAGATTCTGAGAAGGGTAAAATGAATGACCACACCACAACCCTTATGCAGGATTGCTTGCCATTTATCAACCAGGCCAGCACAATGAGGACCTGTTAGAAATGGGGTCTCTAGTTGGCAGAGGTTTGCACACTGTTCAAGTAGGGACCACCGCCCTAGTCAGGGTAGGTCAGATACAAAGCCTAAATTAACCTGTACTCACCCTCTGGTAGCTTGGCACAGAGCAGTCAGGCTTACCTTAAGAGGCAATGTGTAACACTTACATTACAGTAACTCAATGAAAACACCACAAAAAGACTCCACACAGGTTTAGAAGAATAGAGAATATGTATATAAGTAAAACAAGCCCGAAATGTCAAAAATCCAATAAGTAGAAGTCAAGATATGAATTTTTAAAGGATAAACCAAAAAAATGCTTAGAAGTCACTAGCAATCAAAATGTTACTTGAGGTCGCGCGGGACTGGGGTAAATCTAAAGTTCAGGCCAACCGCGATCTAGGGCAGGCCAGCTACAAGACTCAGACAGGTCCCACTAACAAAGTACCTTAGATGGAGCAAAGTGTCGATGTTGAAGACTCGAGGCGAGTAGTCGAAAAGGTTCTGCACCATCTTCGATCCGTCGATAGAGGCGATCATCGGCTCCTTTGACGGAAACTTCAGTGTCGAACCCCTTTGCGATATGCAGGCGCTGCGTCGATGTCGAGCCGCGCTGTGCGCCGGTGTCGAGATGCACCGGCTGTAGAATTGCTGTAGTTGAGCAGCAGCTACTTCGGCGTTGGCGGCGATGCATCTGTCCTGATTGGCGCAAAGTCACCACTGCGTTGATGTAGGAAAAAAACTTCAAAAAACCCCTTCTGAGGCCCAAGACAGGAGGGGCACCTCAGGCAAGGGTAGGACTCATAGATGGCAGAGTCCAGCAGCACCAGCATGATTGTAGGAAGTCTTTTGTGTCCCTGAGACTTCAAAAAACAGGAATCAAGCCAGCAAGCCGCTGTTATGACTCTGGGTTCAAGTGAGAGGGTCCAGTCCTTGTCCTCAGCAGGGCAGAGATCAGCAGGCAGCAGGGCAGCCCAGCAAAGCAGAGAAGCAATTCCTCAGAACAGTCAATCACATCAAAGTGGCAATCCTTTCAGCACAGCAGCCTTTACTCCAGCAGAGTTCTTCCCAGGTCCAGTAGTGTACTGGTCTGATAGGGCCAAAGCCTAGTACTTATACCCAAAATGTAGGGGGTGACTTCAAAGGAGTTCTCTGAAGTGCACAATGCTCCCTTTCAACCCAGCCCTGGCTCCAGACTAACAGTAGGGGTTAAATCAGCCCTTTGTGTGAGGGCAGAACATAACCTATTCAGATGTGTGAGTCACCTATCCCCCTTCCTGCTCAGGAAGGCTTCAAGTATGCAGATGAATGTAGCTGTCTAGAGGAAATTCATAAAGTGTAGCATCACCCAGCACAGACGTGTATTGGAGACAGGCTGCAGGCACACAGAGCAAAGTTAAGTGCAGAGAAATGTCCACTTCCTAAAAGTGGCATTTCTAAAATGGTGATGTCAAATCCAACTTTACTTTTTAAGAGGATTTATCATCACCATTCCAAAGATATTAAACATGAAGTAGCTACTCCCTTCCAATCAGGAATTACAGCTTAAAAAGGTATTTGAAGTCGTGCCCAATGCTGGCCCATGGATGGAGTAGTTCTCACAGCAGTGAAATACGATTTTAGTTGTTTGTCACTACCAGGACATGAAAAACGTAAAAGTACATGTATTGCCTTTTAGTTCTACAGCACCCTGCCCTTAACCCCTTCGGTGCTTATGACGAGACCAGCTCGTCATGAGTCACAGTGGAGCTGTGCTCATGACGAGCTGGTCTCGTCATAACAGGTGCGCACCGCCCACGCGTGATTAATTCCCTGCCTGTGCGGGAGAATTAATGAGTGGGCGGGTTTGTGACGAGACCAGCTCGTCATGAGCACAGCTCCACTGTGACTCATGACGAGCTGGTCTCGTCACGAGCACCGCGGCGCCGCATTCAGCCCCCCCGCACTCGCGGGGGAATTACCCCCGCAGCGAAGGGGTTAAATCACTTATGGCCTAACTTAGGGATGACCTGTCTGTAATAAAATGGGAGTTCAAGGCTTGGGAAGTGGTTTCAAATTCAGAGTCGAAGTGGCAGTGAACTGCACACACAGGCCCTGCAGTGGCAGGCCTGAGACAGGTTTGAAAGGCTACTTGTGTGGGTGGCACAACCACTGCAGCAGGCCCACTAGTAGCATTTAGATTGCAGGCCCTGGATACATGGTATACTACTTTACAAGGGGCCCACAGATAAACTAAATATGCCAATCAAGTATACATGAATGTCAACATGTTTAGGGGAGAAGCAGATGCACCTTAGCAGTGATGAAGTGGTCATAATCCTAAGGCCAACAACAACAAGGTCATAAGAAGAGGAAGACAAAACGTTTGGGGTAACCATGCAAAAAGGGCCATTTCCAACAGGACCCTTTTCTGCTTCCACCTATGTGGTATTCTTCCAAATCAACAATACATCTCTAGTTTAGTATTATCTTAAATTAGATCTAAAATGCCACACTGACCACAAGGTGGGAAAAAGCTTTAATCAGTCAATCATATTTTAACTGTTTCTCTTTAATACTAGAGAGGATTTACCTACTTATTCTAAAATAATTTGTAATCGAGATCCACACAAGAAAAGGATTGCCATTGAGTGTTCATTCATAAGAGCCGGCATGCTATAGTATTTTGGTAGCTGTTCTTTGTTATTTTAACATCATCTCCTCTTTCCGATTGTGTAGGTCAAGTTCCAAACCTTGAAGACCATTTACCTTGACAAGACCTATCATTAAAAGACAGGTGTATTGCTTCATAATTTCTATCCATACCACTATTACCACACAGCTCACAGTTAGCTTTAAGCAGTATATAATAGATTAGATCACAGTCCTGATGAAAGCCTGAGGATTGTTGGGGCTAGTTGAGAGGCAGAAACATTAATTTCACAAAAGCAGGAATCTCACTGAATGTTACCATGCATGATCAGCTATAGCCGTTTTTGAAAGACACTTAGATTAATTTGCTTATACTTTTGCAACAAAATATTGTATGTTGGTCTATTTACTCTCTCATTACACATCTACATATCTGCAAATATACTCATTCATACAAAGGAGCAAGTAGTCACGGATTAAGGCTTTTTTTGTGGAAGGGTAAGGGTGTCATCATGCATAATAAGTATGTTAAATGGATATTGCTAGTCATGGGATTTCCATAACATTACAGCGGAACTCAGCCTTCAGCCTTGTTTCTCCATGTTGTCATGGAACTCCTCACTGATTTGAAATATTCTTAGAGTGTACGACAGAGTGTACTTTCCCATACCTAATCACGAACTACAATAAAGAGGGCAATGTGGTTCTTATCAACAAACATAACTACAAAAACTCGGAGGCATCAAAACAACCCAAAGTTACCAATTGTTATTAACTGTTATGAACTAGCACACATTTAGAAACATAAAGAGACCTGTGCCAACTTGCAAGGCTTAGGAAGAGGTTTGAAAAAACATTGTTATTAGAGGATGAATTTAGATACCCTACCAGTGAATCCCAAGTAGGTCTAATGATCTATTTTGTACCCAAATCTCTTGAAATATATTGTTGTCTCATTAATTATCTTCTGGATCATCACAAGGGTAGCAGTGGAAAAAAATACCCGCACTCTCCCTATAAATGGTCATAGTAATATAGAACCAAATTTGGGATTGAACTGGTGCTTACAACAGACTACACCCTGCTACCACGAGGTGTACCCAAGGTGATTACTAAAAGTATTCCAGACAAATTAGCTCATTGTGATCACGAAAATATTATCAAGCCCTAAAGCAGTGTAATTATGGAAAACTACAAGACATGCTATTTATGTTGTATTGTGTTCTCTGTGTGGAACATTAGTGTTGAAGCTTATAGTGACAGTTATTGTAATTTGTATTTGGGTACACTCTATGTACCCCCTGCCATCGCCATCCCGGATGGGTACAAGATCCAGAGGAAGGACCACCCCAACCACCCGGGAGGAGGCATCGCCATCGCGCACAAAAACGTTCTCCGCCTCACCACCTCCACGAACATCTGCACTTCCAGGTCCCGACCAGCCCCGACTCCACACTCCGCGGCACCCTCGCCTACAGACCCCCCCAGCCCAAGCACTCTTCACCGACACCATCACCGACCTGATCGCACCCCACGCCATCGCCGCCACGGACTACCTACTCATCGGAGACCTGAACTTCCACCTCGACAACCTCAGCGACCCCAACTCTGCCATCCTCCGTGACAACCTCGCCAACATCGGACTGAAATAACTCCTCACTACACCGACCCACAAGGCATGACACACCCTCGACCCCATCTTCGCTGAAGGTAGCAACATTCACTTTAGCCACACCACGCAGCCCCCTTGGACCGACCTCCACTGCGTACACTTCCTCGTCAACAAACCCAAGCCACCCAAAGATGATCCGCGCCCCCTCGCAGGAACTGGAGCAGAGGAACAACTCAACTCTACCCTCAACAGCAACACCCCCTCTCCCCCCGCCGCAACCTCGCGGCCATGGAAATCCAAACTTGGATCACCAACTGCGCAGACAAGCTCGCCCCGCTACGCCTCCCCGACAAGCAACGACCCAGGAAGGCCGCCTGGTTCACCACCGAGCTCCAAGAAACCAGACGCACCTGCAGACGTATGGAGAAGATCTGGAGAAACAGTAAGACACCCGAAAACTACACCAGCTACAAGGACGCTATGACGGAATACCATCAACGCATCAGAACCACCAAAGGACCTTCATCCACAACAGAATCCTTGCCAACTCCAAGGAACTTTTCAGCGTCATTCAGGAATTAACCAACCGCCGCAGCGAAGCCACGGACATCACCCCCTCCCAGAACCCCTGCGACAAACTCGGATCCTACTTCCACCTGAAGGTAAAGAACCTCTACGACAACTTAAATGACCACACGCCTCCTCCCGCAGTGCCGCCCTCCGGCAACGCCAGCCAGACCACCATCTCTGCCTGGACACCGATCACGGCCAAGGAGACCGCCGCGACCATGAAAGGCATCCACTCCGGGGCCCCCACACACCCCTGCCCACCCCACATATACCACAGAGCCGCCATCACCATCACACCCGTATTACAACGCACCATCAACACCACCTTCAAGACCGGCTCCTTCCCCGATGACTGGAATCGCGCAAAAGTCAGGCCCCTGCTCAAGAAGCCCTCAGCAGACCCGACGGACCTCAAGAACTACCGGCCCATCTCGCTCCTCCCTTTTGCTTCGAAAGTCGCAGAGAAGACCGTCAACACAAAACTGACAAGGTTCATCGAAGACAACGCCATCCTCGACCCTTCTCCATCCGGATTCCGAAGCAACCACAGCACCGAGACCGTCTTACTCGCCGCCACCGACGATATCCGCACCCTCCTCGACCAAGGCCACACCGCAGCCCTGATTCTACTCGACCTGTCAGCAGCCTTTGACACCATCTCCCACCGCACACTCGCAGCCAGACTACACGACGCCGGCATACAAGGCACCGCCCTCGACTGGATCAGATCGTTCCTCACTGGCAGGAGCCAAAGGATCAGACTGCCACCCTTCCTCTCTGAATCCACAGTGATCATCACTCAGCCCAACCCTCTTCAACATCTACATGGCTCCCCTCGCCGCCATCGTCCGACAGCACGGACTCAGCATAGTTTCTTACACCGATGACACCCAGCTCATCCTCTCCCTCACCAAGGACCCCACCTCCACCAGACTCAACTTCCAGGAAGGAATGCAGGACGTCGCAGCCTGGATGAACAACAGTTGCCTAAAACTCAACTCAGAGAAGACAGAAGTCCTCATCCTCGGAACCACCCTGTCGGCATGGAACGACACCTGGTGACCCCCCGCCCTCGGCAGCCCCCGACCCCCATGGGCCACGTCAAGAACCTCGGCATCATACTCAACTCCTCCCTCTCCATGAACCGACATGTCAACGCCGTCACCTCCAGCTGTTTCAACACCCTCCGCGTCCTCCGGAAGACCTTCAAATGGATCCCCCCCCAGGCAAGGAAAACAGTCACCCACGGACTCATCACCAGCAGGCTGTACTACGGAAACGCCCTCTACGCCGGCTTCAACAAGTCTCTACTCCGCCAGCTCCAGACAATACAGAACACCGCCGCCAGACTCGTCTTCGGGATCCCCCAACACGAACACATCAGCCAACACCTACGCAAGCTCCACTGGCTCCCCGTCGAGAAAAGAGTCACCTTCAAGATACTCACCTACGCCTACAAATGCATACACAACGCCGGACCCCAATACCTCAACGACAGAATCACCCTCCACGTACCCAAAAGAAACCTCCACTCCACCAACCTCCTCCTCGCCCAAACCCCGCGCATCCGCAGAGCCAGAGCAGGTGGAAGATCCTTCTCCTACATCGCGGCCAAGACCTGGAACGAACTCCCCACTGACATCAGACGTGCCCCTTCCCTGGACACCTTCAGGAAGGCTCTGAAGACCTGGCTATTCAACTGAAACGGGACTGCTGACCCCCCCCCCGCCATCCCCCCAGCGCCTTTGGACCCTCACGGGTGAGTAGTGCACTTATAATCCCCCTGATTGATTGATTGATGTACACTGCATGTCAGCATATTAATTTGTGGTAATGTGATTTTTAATCAAGTATTAAAACATAAATCTCTTTTACATGTATTACATATAATTACATGTGTAATACTTTCATATGGTTGTGGCTCTGGGTGATTTGAGTTTCATATATTTGTCTTTTGGCCCTCGTCCTATAGGACCACTTATGTCAAATCATATTAATAGTTGAAAATCACAAAAAGACTAGCGGGATTTGACCTCCAGGATTGCAGAGAGGGGTAGGTCGCTGGTAACTGACTGCTTGTGACGCGAAACCGCACAGTGCGCAACATTCCCTGCATTACCTATGGGGCATGTGTACTATCCCGACTGGGTCAGACTTTCCCTCATCTAATTATTATGTTCGAGGCATGTGAGCTGTAGATCACATGCTTTGCATAAGATCGCCATCTAGTGTTGGGTCCGGATGTTTGCACTTTGTTTTTCTGTAAGAAGTTTTCCCTAGTCACGAGGTAGGGGACTCCTCCCTTAGGTGATAGTGCGCATGGTCATCGGCTCCATCTTCAGATTGTTATTTCCCGCCATCTGGTTCGGATGTACCTCGCTGCGCTCCAGTTCGACGTCGATCCTTCGATCTTTCTCAGCGCGTATCACATTCACACTTGACGGTATTGTTTCCGTTCGTGTCCCCCCTTCACCGCGGATCATTATTCCTAACGAAAATTTCGATCGGAGAGCTCGTGGTAGGCCGTCAAGCCTAGCCCCTGGTTCGACTCAAGTCGATGGAACGAACTCCTTTCAAGTTCTGTCCTCGGTGCCACGCCAAATACCCGCGCACCGACTCACACGAGGTGTGCAATTTGTGTTTGTCACCCGACCACAGAGAAGACCACTGCAACGCGTGCCGAGCTTTCCGCTCCAAAAAGACTCTTCGCGATCGTCGGGCCTGACAACACGACATGCAGAGACAACAAGCAGGTTCCATTCCGGACCTCTTCGGACCTCAATCAGAAGAGGAGGAAGGCGACGAGCCCATCGGAGCTGTTGAGGAACAGGAAGACATCTTCGTTTCCGAAGATAGCTCAGATGACGATGAAGACATCCCGCAGGGACAACGTACCGTGAGTACAGCCCCTACCTCGCCCCACCTTCCACTTCCATCCAAGAAAAAGGCTCCGCTCCAACCTGCGCCCTCGGGCCCCGGTGGGCGCCGAGAACAAGCTTCCAAAGCCCCACCTTCGGACTCGGCACCGAAGCATACTAAAAAGCCTTCCGACTCCGAAAAGCCCCATGCCAAATCGGGCACCGAGCCAAAGACTTCGGAGCCGAAGAAAAAGTCTGGCACCGATCATCCTCCGTCGGCACCGAAACAAACTTCGGATCCAAAAATCCCAAGCCAAGAAACCATCGGCCCCGAAACATTCGGAGCCGAAACACACGTAGAAGCCGAAGTCACCAAAAAAACATGTTTTCGGTGATCCAATCGACAAACCGGATCCGAAACAAAAAATCCTGGTTATACACCCAAAGACTGGACATATCACCACTAAAGTGACTTTATAAAGAGGTGCTACTACAGAAGAGGAATACCACATACCATTGAAGAAGAGAACTGTTGGGACAAATCCTTCCCCTCCTCTTCCTTCACCTTCTCTAACCCAGACTATACCTATGCCAACTTCACCTGAGCACTCACCACCACACACACACCTGACAATGAGGGTGATGGGGATGGGGATAATAATGATGACGATCAGCCTGGAGACGTGTGGGATGACTATAATACTGATTCTCCCACTGATAACGAACCGGACATATATCCTACCAAACCAACTAGGTCTTCGCTGGTGCACAGTCTAAATATCGAGTTTAGAATATCGACCTACAGTAATATCGAAGGGACAGAATATCGAAATCAAGAATATCGACGAACAGAATATCAACCTGAAGGTAAGTAATATCGTTTTTGTTAATATCGAAGTTAGTAATATCGATAGCAAAAAATCGATGTTACTAATATCGATATTTATATTAGTGTTATGTATTTTATTATGTATTTTATATGTATGTGTTATATATTTTTTGTTAAGTATTGTACTGGTTTTTAAATATATGTATAACATTTTTAGAAGTTAGTAATGTTTTTTAAGTAAATTATGCGTTTTAGTACTGTAGCGGGTTGTGGGTTTATAGGGGAATAGGGTGGGAAGTAATTTAATTATAGTAAATTCATTAATAATTTTTAGGAATTATTAATTAATTTTAATTAAAATTTGCGTTTTAGTTCTGTAGCGAGTTGTGGGTTTATAGGGGAATAGGGTGGGAAGTAATTTAATTATAGTAAATTCATTAATAATTTTTAGGAATTATTAATTCATTTTAATTACATTTTGCGTTTTAGTTGTGTAGCGGGTTGTGGGTTTATAGGGGAATAGGGTGGGAAGTAATTTAATTGTAATTAAGTAATTATTTATTTTTATTTATTGGTATTGTTAATTAATTTATTGTTAATTAATTATTAATTGGTAATTCATTTTTATTAATTGGTAATTCATTTTTATTAATTGATTAATTGATAATTATATTAAGTGTATTAATTTATTATTGGAGCGGGTTGTGAGTTTATAGGGAAATAGGGTGGGAAGAAATTTAATTCTAATTAAGTAATTAATTTTATTTTTGGGTACTGATAATTAAATTATTGTTAATACATTATTATTTGGTAATTGATTTTAAATAAAAATTATTTTTTGGTATTGTAAATTAATTTATTGTTTAATAATTATTAATTGGTCATTAATTTTTATTAATTATTATTTATGGGTATTTATCATTAATTTATTGTTAATTATTAATTGGTAATTATTTTTTATTAATTATTGGTATTCGTGAACCCTGCCCATCCTGGGGGAGGAGGCTTGGCACCTCGTCCCAGGATGTGCATTGTTTCAGGCCCCAGAGAGCAGCAGGCTCTCGACCCAGGGGTCCAGAAACATGTCTGGTGGTGGCAGCTGAAAGCAGCCACTCAGCCTGGACACTAGTGGTAGGTTAGTTTTCAAGGGGCATCTCTAAGATGCCATCTGTGTGCATTTTTCATTAAATCCCACACTGGCATCAGTGTGGGTTTAATGTGCTGAGAAGTTTGATACCAAACTTCAGTTTTCAGTGTAGCCATTATGGTGCTGTGGAGTTCGTAATGACAAACTGTGAGAAAGTGCCCTCATTCTGCATGGTTGCCCCCACTTTTTGCTGAATTGCTGATGTACTTTGACTGAGTGCGCCCTGGGCTCCTGCTAATCAAGTACCCAGGGCCTATGTTCTTTCCCAAAAACTGCATTGAAGCCTAAACCCAATTGGCATCTCTGTCCACAGGTCAGCCCCTGGTAAATGTTACCACAGGTACCCAGGGCACTGTGACCAGAGAAGGCCTCTGAGTGCTACAGCACTTATTGTACCACCCTGAGAGGTCCTGTACCCTTACACACACACACTGCCTTTGCAGGCTGCGTGTTTTGGTGCAGAACAAAGTGAAGAGTCAACATGGCACACATCTCTGTGTGCCATGCCTACAACCCACTGCCCTGGCATAGATCAGTCACCCCTCTGGCAGGGTGCACTATACCAGTGGTGAGGGTACATGTGCATGAGCCCTGTACCCTACAGTGTCTAAGTCCATTCTTAGACATTGTAAGTGCAGTGCTGCTATTAAGAGTATATGGTGCTGGGAGTTTGTCATTACGAACTCCACAGCACCATAATGGCTACACTGAAAACTGAGAAGTTTGGTATCAAACTTCTCAGCACATTAAACCCACACTGATGCCAGTGTGGGATGTAATGAAAAATGCACACAGAGGGCATCTTAGAGATGCCCCCTGAAAACGAACCCACCACTAGTGTCCAGGCTGAGTGGCTGCTTTCAGCTGCCACCACCAGACATGTTTCTGGACCCCTGGGTCGAGAGCCTGCTGCTCTCTGGGGCCTGAAACAATGCACATCCTGGGACGAGGTGCCAAGCCTCCTCCCCCAGGATCGGCAGGGTTCACGAAGGGGAAGCTTCAAAGGCTTCCCGCCTTTGTGAGCTTTCCCAGGCCACTTGCTGCTTTCAGCAACTGGTCCCCACTGGTTCTGACCCCCACTTTGGGCGGGAGAACCGGCGGGAAAAACAAGTGAGGAAGAGAGGTGTGCCCACCTCTGCCAACTCCACCCCTCAGGTGGGGGAGGTGAGGTGAAGCAAAACTCCCAGTACCCGCCAACTTGCAGATGGGGGGACTCAGCCAACCAGGGACAGGCTCATGCCCCCCTCCCACTGGAGGGTGGCATAATAGGGGGTGTACCCACACCAGGGAAGGGACCCATTGGTCCCTGCCTTTTACCTACCTGTAATTCCCCTAAATCTAGTATTTAGGGGCACCCCTGAACCTTGCTTCTTGAGACAAGAAGAAACTACAAGAAGAAGAAGGACCGAACAGCCGTGCAGCAGCTAACGAGGAAGACGCCCACTGACTTGGCCCCAGCCCTACTGGCCTGTCTCCCCCTCGAACCTGCTCCTGCGAAATCCCGGTGTGTCCCGCAGCCAGCAACCTCGAAAACCCCGGAGTACCTGCCTGCCTTCAAGCCCAAAGACTTTGTCTCCCGTGAACACCAAATTTGTTCATCTGCAACCTCTGGCTCCGGCCGGACACCGCAAATCCACCCCACTCTGCACCTGCCGTCCACGGCCCGAGCTCCAGTGGGCAAACACCACGAGGAGGTGATCCTGACCCGAGGTCCGGCGACCCCTGACCTGCCTCAAGCCTCCAGTCTACGCCTGCAGCCTAAATCCAGAAGGTCCCCCCAACCGCGACAAGGAGCTGGTAAGTAGATCTGACCCCAAAAAGCACCCCTGCACCCGACGCCCCACGGCCTTGGGTGCCCAAACCGACGGTGCTTAACCAACCCCTAACTTCCCATTTTACCTCTCGAAGTGGTGGTCGCACCCAGAAGACCTTCGTCCCCAAGCCTGCAGTGCCTTTGCAAACCGGAGGTTCCCCATTGAAAACAACAGGGCACCCGACGTCGAAACAGCACCCTGCACCCGGCCGCCCTAGTGCCGCTGAGGGTGCACCTTTGGTGCTACTTTGTTTCCCCATTTGCACTGAGCTAAAGTCCAGGAGCTTTGCTCCCACAACCTTGTGGCCTGCTCGCCAGCAGCCACCAACCGGAGGCCCCCTATCCCCCATTGGATAACAATGGGCTTCAGCACTCTGCACCCAGCCGCCCTAGTGCCGCTGAGGGCGTAACTAGAGTGCATTCTTGACCCTGGGGGACCCCTGAGTCTACCCCCAGAGCCTCAACTCCCACTACCAAATACTTACCTTAAAACCGATAACACTATTTTCCTCCATAGGATAACATTGACTGTTTTTCTTGGAAAAGTTTTTAAGTGTGGAGTTTGAAAACCTAAAGAAATTCTTTATAATTGCACTAACTAACAAAAACGACTTTACTTACCTGTTTGCAGGAAATGTCCCTGAGTAGTATCCAGGTATACTACTCTGAGTAAGAAAAGTAATCTCAAAAGTAACTTACCTGTAATTTTACTGAAAAGCACAATCAAGTCAATGGACTGTATTTACAAAGTATTGGATTTCTCTGAAACCATACTGTAAGTCAAAACAAAGTGCATATACTATTACAAATCCAAACTGTATTACAACTGTATATTTACTGCAAAGTACTTATCACTTATCTGTGCCAGGCTTGCTTGGTTCTAGAAAATAAAATACGTAAAAGAATATTTTTATACAAAAACAATTGGTCTGAAGTTCAGTCTTTGAGTGTGTGAATTCATTTGCTGACTGAGTGTGTACAACAAATGCTTAACACTGTCCTCTGATACTGCCTTACTGCTCGACCACACTACCACAAATGGAGAGTGAGGTGCTATCTAACTTTACCTCTGCCTACCTTTGGGGTTCCACTGGACTCTGTGCACACTATACTTCACTTTGGTATAGTATATACAGAGCCAGCATCCTACATTGGTGGCAGCGGTGGGACATACAACTTTGCATTTGTTGGACTACTTCGTTACCACCTGATCACACGACAGAACTCTTAAATTGTCTTTAGAATACTGATTTTTCAAATTGGCAATTTTTTGCAAAATTACTAAAAGTCTTGTTAGGGCCTTGGTTAAGTCCCTTTAGAATTTTAGAAAACTAAAAGTCACTGTAGCTAGGGTTAGAGGGGTTAGAAGTTTTTTTTAACTATGTCTCAAAACAAGAACCCAGCAGTTAGTGAAAATAACCACAATGACATAGAGGACTTGGTTTAGGAGCTCGACCTCACCCCTTACCTTCACTTGTCTTTCAAGGAGTTTAGGTCCCTATGTAAAATTAAAAACATAGCTATGGGGTCCCATCCCACCAAACAAAAGCTCCAGGAGCTGTTGGCTGGGTATGCTAAGGACCACCCATCTGAAAATGGTGAAGACCAGTCAGATGAGGAAGGAGAGGAAGGGGATGACCTGGTAGATCAACCCCCTCCACTTCCTAGGGAGAAAAGGGTCCAAGTACCCTTGACTCCAAGAATCAACCTCTCAGTACCTAGACCCCACACAGGTGGATCAGGTCAAACCTTAAAACCAATAACACTATTTTCCTCCATAGTATAACATTGACTGTTTTTCATGGAAAACTTTCTAAGTGTGGAGTTTGAAAACCTAAAGAAATTCTTTAATATTGCACTAACTAACAAAAACGACTTTACTTACCTGTTTGCAGGAAATGTCCCAGAGTAGAATCCAGGTATACTACTCTGAGTAAGAAAAGTAATCTCAAAAGTAACTTGCCTGTAATTTTACTGAAAAGCCCATTCAAGTCTATGTACTGTATTTACAAAGTATTGCATTTCTCTGAAACCATACTGTAAGTCAAAACAAAGTGCATATATTATTACAAATCCAAACTGTATTACAACTGTATTTTTACTGCAAAGTACTTATCACTTACCTGTGCCAGGCTTGCTTGGTTCTAGAAATTAAAATAACTAAAAGAATATTTTTATACAAAAACAATTGGTCTGAAGTTCAGTCTTTGAGTGTGTGAATTCATTTGCTGACTTGCGTGTGTACAACAAATGCTTAACACTGTCCTCTGATACTGCCTTACTGCTCGACCACACTACCACAAATAGAGAGTGAGGTGCTATCTAACTTTACCTCTGCCTACCTTTGGGGTTCCACTGGACTCTGTGCACACTATACCTCACTTTGGTATAGTATATGCAGAGCAAGCTTCCTACACAAACTCCCAGCACCATATACTCTTAATGGCAGCACTGCACTTACAATGTCTAAGAATGGACTTAGAAACTGTAGAGGTACATGGCTCATGCACCTGTACCCTCACCACTGGTATAGTGCACCCAGCTAGAGGGGTGACTGATCTATGCCAGGGCAGTGGGTTGAAGGCATGGCACACTGAGGTGTGTGCTATGTCGACTCTTCACTTTGTTCTGCACCAAAACACGCAGCCTGCAAAGGCAGTGTGTGTGTGTAAAGGTACAGGGCCTCTAAGGGTGGCACAATAATTGCTGCAGCCCTTAAAGGTCTTCCCTGCTCACAGTGCCCTGGGTACCTGTTGTACCATTTACAAGGGGCTGACCTGTGGCCAGAGATGCCAATTGGGTTAGTTTTGGGGAAAGAACACAGGCCCTGGGAACCTGATTGGCAGGGACCCAGGGCACATCAAGTGAAAGTGCATCAGTAGTCTGGCAAAAAGTGTGGGGGGGGTTACTGCAACAGAAACCCACTTTCCTACATAAAGGTATTGCCAATTTAGGGACAATTGCACAGTTTAGGAAAAGAGATCTGACACTGGGGACCGGGTTGGCAGTAATAGAGTCCACTTTCTGTCAAAATTGCATCGAATACCAGGCGAAAAGTGGGGATGACTATGTCAAAAGGGGCACTTTCCTTCACCTATGCATTAAATTAAAATATCTTACAAAGCCCTCCACGTTCTGTGCAAAGAAAATGCGAGAATAGGGAAAAAAAATTATGTCATTTATGTACCTGGTCAGTCTTTTTACTATGCTCACCTGTGGCTCATATTATATCTAGAATGTCACAATAATATGTAATTTTAGTTGTTAGCTAATGTATTGTATGGGTTTATTTCCAGGTGCTAGCAGATCCTCTACACCAGCTACACTAGCATCAAACCCGTCCACTTGTCCCATTATTCCTGGTTGTGAGACTACTATTGATATCTCCAAGGGACGTACAGGCCTCGGATTGAGCATAGTTGGAGGAGCAGACACTTTATTGGTGAGTAATGTATACTACATTATTCACTGTTTGATACTTGGGCACGTAATCATGTTGTGTCCTCCTGAAAAAACGTAAAGGTTTGGTGTTTTATGTACTAAAAATATCTTATTTTAAACGAAACTTATTGCCTTAAACATAAATAATTTTAGAACAAAATTGATGTTTTAATTCCTCAGTCTTTTTTGGAATCATTTCAGTGGTGATAATAAAAATAATCAGTTGCACAAAGTGGTAGTATCTATAAGGATGTTAACTCTCTTGCTGAACTAAGTGATGTGCATAATATCACTCCCACACAAAGACAAACATGTCCTAGTTCCAGATCTTCTGTCTGTTTTTGTGCTTACAAAACCTGTGCATCTGAGCATAAATCAATAAACGATGCCCACTTAAAGTAAGTCCATACACACAGGGGATGTCAGTTTACACTAAAGTGATCTTTAATACTAAAAAGCTACTGGTGAGGCATTGCTAAATCTAAGTACACACCCAGAAGAAGCTTTTACACTAGTAAACAGTCTGGTCAACATGGAAACACTTATATCCAGTAGACCCCTTTAGTCAATATCTGTACGGAGAGGACTGAGGTTTCCACAAACAAAATATAAATGTTTAAAGAAAGTATTTAGGTGAGTAAGAAGCAGGTGAAATGCCTGCTATGTATTCTTTTAGATGTTCATGATCTACACATATATAACTGGGAATGATCATATAATTGCTAAGAAGATCTGGATCCACATTCATCAAATAAATACACTTTTCTGATGTATTCTTCTAACTGCAGAGTCCTGTCCTTGTATATATTCCCCAGGTGTCAAACTGGATCCGGAAACTTTAAAGCAGTATTCCAGTGCACTGGCAGGTGGCATTGTGCGGCTGTGTGCTGGCATTGTTCCACTGAAGTGATGAGCAGAGCCTCATATAACCTCCTCCTATGAGCGCAAACATCAGTTGCTTTCTTTTTGTGCCTTCAGACGCGGATCCGGAGCTACTCATTGGTCTTTTCAAAAATATGTTTTTGAAAATTGCACCAGTGTGAAAGGGAAAATGTCATCAGGGTTCGATCAGGGTATTGCAAACCAATATCTGTGACAGACCCTTTTGAACGAAAGCAACTGATGTCGGCACGCATGGGTGGTGCTTATATGGAGCTCCTGTCGTCACTTCCAAAGCGGAATGACATTGACGCAGAGCTGCACTGTGCCCCCTACCGGAGCTCAGGAACACTACTTAAAATTTTCTGGATCCAGTCTGATGCCTGAGGAATATTCTCAACGTATTTGCAGTTAGAGTATCCACCTGAAAGATCATTACTGAAAACAAGTAACTTGTTCATTTGTCTTCCAATCTAAATGCTAAATTAATTTGAGGTAGGAGAACATTTTGGACATTTTTTAACTTTTTTTTTTCTGACAATAAGCATCATGTACATAATACTTAGGATGACCTTGGACACCTGGCTGTTCCTCCTTGGGTTGACCTCATTATGCAGCATCTGAACAGTTTCCATGCTTCTCCCAACTTTCGGTGGGACCGGCCCGCGCTTGTTCAATTCTCTGACCTCCCCCATTGACCCCCTTCCTCCAAATGTTCCCTCTTGTGTGCATTGCCTTATCCTCCTGGATATATTCTCTGCCTGTGCCCAGGGCCCACATACTCATGTTTGAACACCCCTTCAGGGTCGCTATACTATGAATTACTGGCTTCCTGCTTTTGTGTGTCTCTTGCTGGTGTATTAAATGAATGTAGCGCTATTGCTGCCCAGTTCAACACATCTTCAGACACTTTCTCATCAGCCCTTGTGTCCTCATTCTTATCTCTTTCACCAGGGCCTAACATTTTGGAATTTCGAATTCCATTTTCAATGACAATTCTACTCAAACCAACACGAATAAGAACACTTTTATTCATAAACCTGGCCCTTCAGTGTACATTTTAACTACTGACTTTGGGTTTACAGTGGCTACTTGGTGTTCCCCTATACCAATAAAATACGCTGTGAAAATGATACTGGGCAACATAGATCTTCTGTTACTTTGCCTGTATATGTTAAATACAATGTCACTGATGACTGAGAAAAAAAGTGCACTATATTTATTACTCTAATGGCTGAACTCTTATTTGCTGTAACACCCAGCTTCCCTTCCTTTGGACACGCAGCAAAAACACTGGTATATCCCTAGTGGCTGTGGACCATCAAGTGTGCATATCTCAAAAAAACATACATCCAATTGTCAAGCCAGTATGAACCCTACATTTGTCTTTATTGACTAGCATCATGAGCATGTATCCCAAGTAAACATAAAGATGCTGTGGGACCAGAACCCTACCCCAAAATGTAGACACCCCTACATTTACCACATTCAGTTCTCCCACATATTACTGGGTCGGAGGTGGTGTTAAATCTCCGTTTCATAAGGCAATGTATCCCATTCTAAGGGCACCATTGCCATGGGATGTACCTTAGCCTGATTATAAGCATTGAGAACTGTGAAGGCAATGGGGCAGCCCACTTGGCATCAGGCCATACCCACACACCTGAGTCTTTTGCCCACCCGGTGCCAGAGAGGTGAAGGCCCACTAGACAACAGAGATTTTAACCTAGAGCAACAACAATGGGTGGGGCTGTTCCACTCTGGCATTGAGTTGAATCCCCACAGTTTGTCTGTCCAAAGGGTACAGTTATTGAGTTTTTCCACTTTGCCACCCAGGAGCCAGAATTCCTACTAGACACCAGGGATTTTACATTTGGGCAAAAAAGAGGTGTGACGTTCCGCCCTGATTTTCGGGCCATTCCCCCACCCCAACAGAGGCAACCCAGTCTTTCTGCCTACCAGGGGAGCTCAGAGAGGGGGTTTGGCACACGGGGTCAGAAAGCCCACAGGTTGTGAAGAATATTTTGATGTTATGTTATTGTAATTTGTAAAGCACAAACAATTACCCGAAGGTGTCAAGGAGCTAGCACTGTGGAAGAGGAGAACATAAATCCCTAAGAGGAGCTTGCTTAAAAAAAAGCCAGGTTTTTAATGCTCATCTGAAGTTGAGTAAGCTATGGATGAATCTGATGTGGAGTGGTAGATTATTCCATTCCTTATGTAATAACGAGCTGGGTTCTCCCCAATAATGAGGTCGTCTCCACCTCCATCCTACCCTACTAAAGCCTCAACAGTCTTTCTACACCCCTGAGAACTAAAAAAATGCCCAACCATATGTCAAGTGAGAGGAAACTGTCTTCTCGGCGCAGATTTTTCATGTGGGCCAGCAGAGGGCGGGTGGGTGTAATAGCCAATTTCGTACCAATTGCCATGCTGAATGGCTGCACTATTCGGGGTCTGGGTCAGCTGCCATCCAGGGAAACATACCAAACCTAGTCTTTTCTGAAAACTAGACACCCAGAGTAGTCCATTGTGGTGTGACTAGTGTGGATCCCATGACAATGTTTTTTACCCAGAAGGCCTTGTAAACCTCAAATTATGGCTAAAAAAAGAATGCATTTTCCTTGTCATTACTGAGAGCGAAAGTTCCAGATGCTACAGGGATCCGCAAAGTTCCAACCACCTTGTGTTTCCACAGTTCTTCCAAAGAAAACAGTATCCCACTTTTGTGGGTGGGTCTAGCGCATGCGAGAGGAACATATCAAAACAAGGACCTTGCAAAGTCTCTATGGTCTGAGCATGGTCCTTGGTTTGTTCTGTTCCTGTTGTGGGCGCTAGGCCCAGCCACACAAGTGAGGTTGTGTTTTTATCAGGAAACGTATAGGAACGCTGCATAGTAGAACCTTTGCTCGCTTGCATGAGCCTTTCCCTCAGCCTCTCTTTTTTTATATGTACATTTTTTTTATTATCTTTCTGTGGCCATCTTCTTATGTTTTTCCATTTTCCATGTTTTTTTTCCTTTATTTTCTGGGTCACCATAGATATAGAAAAAAGAGTACTGGGACCTGTCCATTCTTTGATTCTCCCGCTTTTTAAATAAAAATAACAATTCTTCTTATAATCATTTTTTTAAACTAATTTTTTCATCTACTGATCCCAGGTTCAAACCCAGGTGTGGTATACTTATTTCCATGAATATAATCTGGTTTTCATGGAAATTGGCTTTCCTTCTTTTGCCTGTTCCCCAAAATGAAATTTCTGCAGACTGGTTTTGACATGCTACCATTTTCGGTGGTGGTTCTGCGGATGCGTGGTACGGTGGCGAGGGCGTGGCTGGTTGATCGTAGCTGGCGTGTGGGCGTGTAGAAGGACATGCGGTCGTTGAGGTACTTTGGGCCCAGGTCGTGGAGGGCCTTGTGTGCGTGGGTGAGGAGTCTGAACGTGATTCTCTTGCTGACGGGGAGCCAGTGCAGGTCTTTCAGGTGTACGGTGATGTGGCTGTGTCGGGGGATGTCCAGGATGAGTCGTGCGGAGGCGTTCTGGATGCGCTGGAGTCTCTTTTGAAGTTTGGCTGTGGTTCCGGCGTAGAGGGTGTTCCCATAGTCCAGTCGGCTGGTGACGAGTGCCTGGGTGACGGTCTTCCTGGTTTCAGTGGGGATCCATCTGAAGATCTTGCGGAGCATGCGCAGGAGTGTTGAAGCATGAAGATGAGACGGCGTTGACTTGTCTGGTCATCGACAGGGAGGAGTCCAGGATGAAGCCCAGGTTGCGTGCGTGGTCCGTTGGCTTGGGTGCGGTGCCCAGGGCCGGGGGCCACCAGGAGTCGTCCCAGGCGGAGGGTGATGAGCCCAGGATGAGGACTTCCGTCTTGTCTGAGTTCAGTTTAAGGCGGCTGTTCCTCAACCAGTCGGCGACGTCTCTCATCCCGTCGTGCAGGTTGGCTCTGGCGGTGGTGGGGTCGTTGGTGAGGGAGAGGATCAGCTGGGTGTCGTCGGCGTAGGAGATGATGTTGAGGTTGTGTCGGCGTGCGATGGCTGCGAGGGGGCTCATGTAGACGTTGAAGAGGGTCGGGCTGAGTGAGGATCCTTGTGGAACGCCGCAGATGACTTCGGTGGCTTCGGATCTGAACGGGGAGAGGCGGACTCTCTGGGTTCTTCCGGCGAGGAACGAGATGATCCATTCCAGTGCTTTCTCTCGGATTCCGATGTTGCTGAGGCGCTTCACTAGGGTGCGGTGGCAGACGGTGTCGAACGCCGCGGAGAGGTCCAGGAGGATGAGGGCAGCTGTTTCCCCGTTGTCGGTTAGGGTTCTGATGTCGTCGGTGGCTGCGATAAGGGCGGTCTCGGTGCTGTGGTTGGCCCGAAACCCGGACTGCGAGGGGTCGAGGGATCCATTCGTCTCGAGGAAGGCGGCAAGCTGTCTGTTGACGGTCTTCTCGATGACTTTGGCCGGAAACGGAAGGAGCGAGGTGGGGCGGTAGTTCTTGAGGTCGGTGGGGTCCGCCGTTGGTTTCTTCAGGAGGGCGGTAAGCTCGGCGTGCTTCCAGCTCTCCGGGAAGGTGGCGGTGTGGAAGGAGGAGTTGATGATGTCCCGGAGATGGGGTGCGATGGTGGCGTCGGCTTTGTTGAAGACGTGGTGTGGGCAGGGGTCGGTTGGTGATCCGGAGTGGATGGAGTTCATCGTGCGGGTGGTGTCTTCGGTGTTGATCGGGGTCCGGTTGCAGAGGGTGGTGGTGGCGGGCATTGGTTCGGCGGTAGGGTGCGTTGTTTGTGCGTCGAAGCTGTTGTGTATGTCGGTGATCTTGCGGTGGAAGAACGCGGAGAGTGAGTTGCAGAGGTCTTGCGAGGGGGTGATGTCGTTGTTTCCGGCGCTGGGGTTGGAGAACTCTTTGACGATGCTGAAAAGTTCCTTGCTGTCATGGGCGTTGTTGTCCAGTCGTTCTTTGAGTGCCGACTTCTTGGTGGCACGGATCAGCTGGTGGTGTTTGCGGGTGGCGTGCTTGAGGGCGGTCCTGTTGTCTGTGGTCTGGACGAGTCGCCAGGTTTTCTCGAGAGTGCGGTTGCAAAACAATAGTAAATGGCATGGAGTCTCACTATTAGGAAGGGCCGCCCCTTCCTAATAGCGAGAGTCGCAAACGCTATTTTGCGAGTCGATGACTCGCAAAATAGCGTTTGTACATGCCATGACCCTTTTTTGCGGTTGCAAACGGGCCGATCTCCTGTTTGCGAGCGCAAAAAACGGTCGTACATCTGGCCCATGGTGTCTTATAGTTAAACCTCCCATCATTCACTCTCAGTGATGCAGGTATGGGCTACACTTTATCAGGCATACCCCAGTCAAAGGACACGTTGGCAGCAGAGGAGACTGCTTGGAAGTTTCCCGCCAGGGCTTTCTCACAAAATACAGGCCACGGGCCTCCTCTGTATGACTCACTCCTTAATTAGGGGCTTCTGATTCAGTTTCTATTACTGCTGATACTCTGTGCGCCCTGCGGGCACTGTCATCTTGATGCATGGGACCCAGCAGTCTCCCACTTGCAGCAGTCTGCTCCCTCTGCTCTGCCTCCGCCTAGAACCTCCTGCGCAGCTTCTCAGGTCCACTGATCCATCAGAAGTGCCCAAGGGCCAGGACCTGTAGTCCTGACAGTTCTGCAACAGGCCGCCTCAGCCCTTTCCCCACTTGTGACCAACTCAGCAGGGAGCACGCGATGATGAGGTTTAGGGTATGTGGTCAGCAGGGGTTGCCACCTTACTTTTGTGGCTCAGGAATGCTCCTTTTTCACACTAATAGCCACCTGCTGTAGAGGATTAGGGAGGATTATTGGGCACTAGTCAAAAAGCTCACTGATGCATGTCTGCCATTTTGGCCCGGCAAGCCAGCCATCTCCCTTAATGAAGATGCAGGGAAGGCTCATGAGCAGCATGTCATTTTGTACTAGCCAACACAACATAAAAAAACAGAAAGATTTCTGTGCTCCCATGATGTGTCAAAACACGTATGCAAGGAAGTGTGATGAGAATTGTGTACCTGTAAGCTGCAAAAAGAGCACTCCCTTTTTCCTACCTAATAAATATTGAAGCGTTATACGACAAAGCCTTTGTACTCGCATTGAAAAAAACTAAAATAAGCAAATTATTGTGATACAAGAAAGGCTATAATGCAACACTGTTTATGAAATAAAGATAGGTTATAGGGTAAATTGTTGGAGGTCACAGGCCGAGATGGCAGCATGTGACAAAATATCCCAAAGTTCATGCTGGCGGTCAGAATACAAAAGTAGACTTGAAGCAGCACTATAACCGATGCACTCAGCGACATGCAATTATGTGACACTGATGAAGTGAAGGAACTGCAACCTCCAGTATAAAAAGTGGCATGCATGTCTTGTGCTGAAATATGTGATATCAGTTGATTCTTTGTGAAGTGACACTTTCAGAATATAAGATACACTGGTTTACCCGTGTGATTGGCACATAACATTATGACCAAACAATGTCAATGGCAGACAAGTTTCTTATGTTTTCAAATTAAACTAGCCAGCCTGGTCTTAGTAAAATTAGGAATTGAACTAGGCAGAGGAGGAGGTTGGAGACAGAGTTTTTTATTGGGCGAAGTAAACAGTACGCCATTATGTCTGTAATTTCTAATTTTGCTAACTACTTTACTTTCCCTGACAACCAGCAAGTTCCAGATAATTTTCGATTTAACTTTTATACAAACCAGATGTATTTGATCTTATTCAGGAGGGGACACTTTAGGGGCATAAAGAACCTTGTGACGAACCAGAACTGTACAAGGTTTTCAGTATTTGCTATTTTAATATATTTTTATTTTCTACAGGAGGCGCCAATGTCAGTCTTGTCTGTCTAACGTGTGAAGAAAGGTTTTTGATGTAGCTAATGTAAAAAGTAAATTAAGTACTTTATATCTGCTAGTGAAAGGTGTGTTATTTTTTCTTTTCCTCCTAAATTTAAGGGAGCAATCATTATTCATGAGGTTTATGAGGAAGGAGCTGCATCAAAGGATGGAAGACTCTGGGCAGGAGATCAGATTTTGGAGGTGTGTTGCTCTTTATTCCTGTACAACTTATTTAAATAATTTGCATGAACATTTGTTTTAGGTTCTGCAAGGCCTTTACTGAACAGCTTGATAAGTAACTTGTAATCTTTTCCAGGTTAATGGAATTGACCTAAGGAATGCAACACACGATGAAGCCATAAATGTACTGAGGCAAACACCACAGAAGGTCCGCCTCACTGTATACAGGGATGAGGCCCAGTACAAAGAGGAGGATATGTATGATATGCTGAATGTTGAGCTTCAGAAAAAACCAGGCAAAGGCCTAGGATTAAGTATTGTTGGAAAAAGGTATGCGTGTACAGCTATTACACTTACTTTATTTGCTGTTGTTCATATGTTTTGTACCTCACACTGTGGGTTGTTCTAGTCTATGCACCTATTCAAAACAGCCTATTTTGGAATGACAGAAAGATACCTGAGGTTAATATATCTCATCACTTCTCCTACAACACCGCTAGAAGTAGTCATAGAGACTGACTCCAAGTTAGATAATCACTCTTTAAAGTTGCATTCCAATTTACACCTCAAAACCTCTGATCAAAACAATGAAACATACAATAAAAAGAGCTACATCTGCTCACAAAAGGCTCCAGTTTTCTGATAGTTATGGTATTATTCATAACAAGCACACCAATATCAAATCAGATAACAAAACAATGTATAATAGTGAAAACGATGGTGCTGCAATTAACTACTAGTCTTGTAATCCGAGTTACAATGTTATTTAATAGTTAAAAAGTCCTGCTATTCCAAAACTGAGCACCATAAATCAGATGTCTCTGTTTCTATCACTAATGTCTTAAATGATGTTCCTGTTGAATATATGATAATACCCAGGCCTTTTTGATCGAATCCTAGAACATCATGTCGAAATAATCACACTCAACTATGGCCAGCCAAACCAAATATCAACTTAAATATGTATATTAGGTCATCAGTGTAGGTAAATCTCAATGCCACTCCTGCTATAATCCAAGACAAATGTCTCTTACATGCATCTCATAATTTTAACCTCTAAGGAACCTCGTACTCCTCCTGGTTATTATATTCTTCGCAGAAATAGAATGGGAAATAGAGAAGTAGTGATAGCTATGCTTTCAAATAACTCACAGGATGCAAGATTAACAGAGCCAATACATTCAACATTTTAAAAATCGTATTCATAAAGGTCACCTCTCTGAAGGCAAAGCCTCTCAATATCAACCTAATGTATTTCCCATTAGGATAAATAATTTTTCTATTAACAAATGTATCCACCTCTGAAAAGCAAACATCCATCTCAGGAAATACAATTCTTCAGAGACTTTAATCTTCATAGGCAAACGATACCAAGAAAACACTATACAAGACTCCTCCTCCTCATCATCATGTATTATTTTTATTCAGTTTATCTTTTTAAACCCATGCAGATGCAAAACAACACAATCTATCAAGTTAATACAATACAAATCATTTGAAACCCATAAAACATAGATAAACATTTAGGATGAAGAGTAATAGAAACAATAACCTAAAAGGATAAGGGGTTACTACCACTATTAACAAACAGATCTTTGCTGAGCAAGTGTACTTATTGGAAAGCATTGGCTAGTAAACAAAAGCTGCTCTCACCAGTGCAAAATTCAAATATTTTAGCAATGGTATAATATAGTGTTTACGTATATGAGTAGACCATTTACAAAACTTGACAGTCCATAGTGGACTGTGCAGCAAAGTCACAGGGACAAGGTGGCAGTTGATGACTTGGTGCCTATACTTTAGGAATGCTTGGAAGAAAATGCACGGAAATCAGTCTA
Source organism: Calotriton arnoldi (assembly GCA_963921515.1). Taxonomy (NCBI): domain Eukaryota; kingdom Metazoa; phylum Chordata; class Amphibia; order Caudata; family Salamandridae; genus Calotriton; species Calotriton arnoldi. Next base: position 2,463,042 of record CAWUFW010001384.1, read on the forward strand.
AAATGTGTCAACAGAAACCAGTTGCCTTTCAATATGCACTAAAGTGTGGGTTGACTCAGTGGGTGGAACAGTTTTCGATAAAACATAGGACCTAAATGAGGACTTTTGTAATTCATTAGCTGCGTCAGGTGTTAAAAAAGGCAGTTTTTTCCCAGAACGTATCCTTTTTCGTGAGTAAAAAAGGATTTGAGAATAAATCAGGCATGCCAAGTTCTGAAAAATAAAACAGGAGATCCTCAAAACGCCATCCAACAATAAGCAATTTTTAATTATGGCTCTATTGAGCTCAGTCTCACACTTGGTCTACACTGATTATCCGGAACAATGATAGCCAAGGTTTAATAACATCCCCAAATAGACATGACCGAATTTTTCATGTCAAATAAATGTGGTAGAGCTAAAAGAGGTCTTAGAAACCTGTTCTCTTTTGTTTGTAACATGGAAACATTGACACAACAGCCAATCCCAGCTCCATAGTCCACTATGGACTTGCATCTAGCTTTATGAATATTTAACATGACTAGCAAGGGTTTGGTACCCAGCTTTGAGACGAAGTCAAATACAACCCCAAATGATTTTGCAAATTGTTCCCTCCTGACAGTCAAGAGATAGTGCCAATTATTGAGGTGACCAAAGGGGACTCCCAGATAGGAAAACTATTTGACCTTGTTAAGGATTTTGACATTGAGCTGAAATATTCTGAACTTGGTTGATTTGTGCCCAATCATCATGAATGTATTTGAAAATTACTGCTGAGCTCTAATTGATTCACAGAAACAAGAAACAATAAAAGCTTCCAATAATTTCTTCATAACATTAGATTAGCTGGGCAACAAAAAAAGCATGATCGGAATATAATGATGCTGGGGGCCTGGCCAAGAGTAGCCAAGGTGTCTTCAAGCTGGTCGATGTAGAAAATAAAAAGTGGGGCCAAGATACAACCTTGACATATGCCCCTGTTTAGATTGAATGAGTCCGTACATTCACCTTGCCCCCTTATCTTACCCTCACCAAGAAATTAGTATAAAGATGGTGTAAAAATTAACTCTCGATAAACATAAGAGTATCCCTCTGCCTAATGAGACAAAGGTTGCTAACTAGACACCATCTCTGTTAAAGGTGGGAAAAAGGAAAATGAATCCTTTTTTATATACAACCCTCACCCACTCTAGTAGTCGCATGCTTCATCATCGGGTTCACCCTGACCCATAGAAGTCAGGTTGGTCTCAACTATGTTCCAGGGAGCTCTTTGTATATTAGTGTATCAGGAGTAAGCTGCATGTAAAAAAAAAATTCTCATCCACTCCCAAGGTATCACTTTATTAGCGGGGTCGATGGGAAATGATTAAAATAAACTATAGAAGGGGAATAAAGGATGCAATTGTCCTATGACCCTTATGGTGCTAACATGTTTCTGCCATACTTTGATGGCCGTAGAAGGTCCAGGGCATTCGTCAGGGCGGGTTTGTTTTTCTAATACTCCCACGGTGACGTTTATGGAATCAGAAAATTATTATTGTGGCATGCATTCTAAATTTTCGGCATAGAAAGGCAATGAATACTTGCAGATCCAATGGTACCTGTAAGTAAGGATATATAAACAAAAAAACAATTTTTACACTGCCAATGTGGATTCGTCTTACACGAAAAAACACAGCATCTTGTGTCTTTCTCCTTTCATACTAAGAAAAATTGCTCCTGCAGAAAAAATACTGGTGCAGGTATCTCACAAATGTGGCATTCCTGTTTGGCGCATGCAACATTTCATACAGGAGTAGCTCAGTATTGAGACCATACAAGAAAACATACACACCCAAATATCAATGGCAGTGTACCAGAAAATAAACCTTCAATCATATGAAGATCTGGTGAGCCGTTAGGTGTGGCTAACATACATTGATTTGTGGATGCAGTGGGCTTTAGGACATGCCCTGGCAGTGGGTATTTTCAGGCCCCTCGGGGGCGGAGGAAGGTTGGCCCTGTAGTCAAACCTTAGAAGCCCACATGGTAAGTGAACCGATGGGAAATAACTTACCGACAATACAACACAGAAAACATACACAAATATGTTAATGTCATTGTTTTCAAAGCCGTGAAAATGACAAACATTGGTCAGAGGAACAGGGCTTTTCAATGAGCGCCGACCGGGGCATCGAAGTCCCAGGATTACTCACATCTACAAGGGTCCCTACTGTCTGTGCATCTACTTTGGTCCGCTCGCGCCCAGCTTGTGGTACAAATGAGTGCCGTTCGAGGATGAGTTTTTATCCCCCAAGGTGAGCTCAGCTGGACCGGATTAGCGGCGGTGAATAGCATGTGGCACGGGGTGTGCCTACATGATCACGCGTCCCAAGGGTCATGCCCATGTTAAAACTAAATGTACTTTTCATGGTCTGGAATGCCCGTATTAAAACTATCACGCCATATCCCAGAACCTGGGTGAGAGCATTTGTGTGCCTGATTGAAAAGGAGTGAAGCACTACTATAGCCATAAATGGCGTGTTGTCAAGTTGAGTGTGGGAAAACTAGACCCCCTATCTTAAAAAAAGTTTGGAATTAATATTGAAAAGTAATTCCAGAAGATTTGTTTGCAATAGGTATTAGATGAGGGGAGCTTGGGAAAAGTAGTTATTATGGATTGGGGCATCAGTGCGAAGGATGTAACAGCATGTCCGAGTACTTGGATAAATGCTTTGGTATGCATGACTGAAAGAAAGGAGTCCCTGAAGAGTAGGTGGGCAGGGAACTGCGCCTGTCGATATGCACTGTGGGGCCTTTTATCTAATGATCGTAGAGGGGGAGAGCGAGAGTGTTTTCTTACTCCATCTAACGGAAATATGTAAGTGTGTTGCTGAAGCTTACAGGCATTTATCAGATCTACCGAAGTCTCAGTTGGTTCCATGGGATGTCATCTTTGAGCCGCACAATATTAGTCTGAAGTCTGTAGACCTACCTCTGTTCTTTCTAAAGAAGTTTAGAAGTGACCCCCACATGCAGAGAAAGTTTCTCATTCACTGATGACCACATGTCTTTGTTACTGTGATTTTTCTCTAAGTAATGTATGGTGAGTTTGGTGAATCTTCTCTTGCACCGTATGGTACTCCTGAGTTCACTGACCCTGATTTTAATTTTTCTGAGGTAATTTCGATTACACCACATTGCAACTGCTAAGGTTGCATCAGGGGTAATGGCCTGAAACTGGAGGAAGGTCCCATAGTGTATTCTGTCTTTCTGTTGCCCATACCCATGTTTTTGTGTGGAACAATCTATCTCTGATACTCTTATTCCCTTTGAAGGTAAAGAGGGGTTTTGTGAAGGACAATTGGTTAGATGTAAGGATGCGCAAGTGTTTGTAGACAATCTATTTTACAGCATTAGATGAGGTATGGTAGGTGCTGATGAAAATCAAAGCCCCAGTGTCCTGTTTTGTGTTTGTTTCGAACTGGGCGTCTCTCAGGATATTTCATGGCCGTTTTCATGCTTTTTCATTAATCTTTTGGGGTATTCCTTCCCCGGAGTTTTTTAGGAATTTGTGTTTACACTTAGTTTTCCCCATAAACACTCCTATACTAAGAGCTCCCTGGAATACGGTTGAGCCCACCCTGTCTTCTAGGGGTCAGGGTGAACCCGATGATTAAGCATGCAACTAAGAGTGGGTGAGGGTTGCATATAAAAAGGATTAATTTACCTTTTTTCCACCTCTCACAGAGGTGGTGTCTAGTGGTGGAGCACACCATTTCTCTCATTAGACAGAGGCATACTCTTATGTTTATCTGTAGTCTGAATCCAGAGAGAACGTATCCTCCTCGTCCCTTGGTCTACATAAAGATCTCCCTTCCCTTCCGGTAGGTTGGTCCTTTGACCTCCCTTACCACTGTGTAAAGAGTAAAAATTGACTCCTCTTTATCATTACTGCACTTCATCTACATACATACCAAAGGCTCCAATCTGGACCTTATTATAAGCATTTGTAGCCTGTGCGTATTGACTGGTCCAATCACTAGCACATTCCTTACTTTCTTATCTTCTCCTATTGAACAGATAGGATCCAACCAGATAACACTGAGACTTCCAAGAAACTTCAGAAACACAAACTTCGACTGCTTGACCTCCCACATCTCACAGTACCACATTGAGCCAAGCCATCTCTGGGAACACTATAACAAAGAGCTTTTTGGCATCCTGGTGGGTGAAGCACCTGTGACATCCATTATTGAAAGCTCTAATAAATCAGTGCACAGGTTTCATTCTGGTATTAATGCCAAACCCAGTACACTGAGAGCTATAGAATGTAGGTGGCAGAAACTCCTCATAATTCCAAATACCATGACAGCAGAAAAGCTATTTTTTTAAAGAGCCTCAACTAAAATGTTTTACTTATTTTAAATCTAATATCAACCAAAGCAGCTCCTTAATGTCCCGTACAAACATTTTTCAGAAATACACCACACTCCTTTTGAAAATATAAATTCAACACTATTGCAAGTTGTTTCACAGACAAAAATCTAATATCAGAAATGACCTTGTTCCTGATGTGTTCACACATACGGAAACAAATCTGAATTTTCTAAAGAACAACCAGTCGGCCTGTTGGCACACGTTTATTCCCTTCACCCTAGAGGGCCTCAGAGAAGTAATTAAATAAACTAATTCACTACAGATTTCGATCTTGCCTCATCTAGCAGAGGAACACTGTGAAAGCTTCAGATTATACACAATATGCTTGAACTATAGACAGGCCTTGACTACCTTTTAGTACAAAGCCCATCGTCAACCGTGACCTTTCTCATAAATATTGCCCCATCACCATCCTCTTGTTAGCTACATTTCTAGAGAGATATGTAATTGGATCATTATATAATCACACCACAAGTCAACAATATTTAGATTACTTTCAACGTGGTTTCAGTTCAAGATCTAGCCCTGAACCTACCATTTTCAGGATTGAGGATGATACAGAACACACCCAGACACAATGGCCAACTGTTTTTCAGAGATGCATTCTCCGGTTTTAATAATGAAATGTAAGCTCAACACCCAGTAAAGCAATTCTTAATCTTTTGCAGGGGTGTGTGAAACATGGATTTTTTTCACATGAAATTTCACGAAATTCCATTAATATTTAATGAAATTAAACAAAATTGTTCTTTCATGGAGAAAAATGATTTGCTGGCCTTTCATAGAGAAAAATGATTTGGTAGTATTGAAAATCACTGGTTTTAGAGAGCGTCCACGTCACATAAACAAATTCCACAAGAAAGTGGCAGGAGACTGAGTGGAGCAGAAACGGTATCTCAGTGAGAGACTTTTTGTGTGAAGCAGTCTTCCATTTGTATCTCATGAGAATTGTTTATGTGTGGTGCGTACTCCCTTAGAACAAGTTATGTGAAATCATGTAATGCAAAATTTCACAAAGGTAGGCCTTTAGCGAATTTTGTCAGCATAATTAAAATTTAGCGAGGCCTACTGTTACTGTTAAAACAAGACCCGGTGCTAACAAATGTATAGCCAGGTGGAGCAAAATCTATTACACTGTTTTCACAACTAGCTATATGCCTAGGCTTTATATTGGTCTTCAGAATGCAGCTAAACTTACACATAAGCAACTTGTCTAACAGTGCCAGATAGCAGCTAATTCTACTGAGATGTATCAGGCATTTCACCTCCCAGGTTAATCTAATACTTGCTGTCCAATTGCAAGTCATATTGTGTATTGACTACAGAAATGGACTATACACAGGTATTCAAAAAGCTTGTTTACCACCACACAAGGAAGGCAGTATTACACTTACGTAGCTGAGCCCAGATTTGTTTCTAAAGATTCTACTGAATCATCACAGTTCTTGATTCTCAAGATTTGTTGCTCTTGGAATATTGTGGTACATATACGAGTGAATGCATTATATATAAAGCACTATATCTCTTTAACCCAAAGTTTCTTGCCCACAGACTAAAAATGTATTGCAGCACCCCTGTCTTAGAAGTAGTCATTGTACACCTTGAAGGACCACATTTCTTACAGAATGTACTGTTAGACAGTCCTTCTCTGAAAAGGCACTTAAAATGCGGCATGCATTACCCACCCGGCTCAAACATGCCCCCTCTTTTCCCACCTTCAAAAATGTCTCAAACAATATTTTCTGCACATTACTCGAATAGCACGGATCTAGTGCATAAATATCAAAATAAATAGTTGTGTTATTCATTTGTCTGGCATAAGCTTTAAACGTGGTTGTCATGTTTGAGCTTGCCATCTTAGTTTAAACTAATACCAGCATGTAACTGGTCTGTCACCTTTGTTCCTGTATCTACCTAGTGTTCTAAATTATATCTCCTTGAAACATATTTCTTATAAAATTAGTATTGACTATCATAGTCATTAGTGGGAAGATTTCTTCTTGCAGTGTAGTTGATGGAGTTCCAGTTTTTTGTTGTGAGAAGCCAGAATATGAGGTGATATTTTTTCTCAGGCTCTTGGCCTTGGTGATCTGTGATTTCTGGACAGACTTGTCACTGAAGTGTGCATAGAATGTCTGATTTGAAATGCAAGCTCCCTTTGGGGCAACCCTACCCAGAATAAGTATGAGCTGTCTGAAGTGTTTGTGTGAGACTAGGACTCCTCCCAATGAGTGCCAGTCTTTTAAGTTGGTTACAGTTTCCATTTCGGTTTCCAGGTGTGTCCCACTTGGATCTAAAGCAGCAGTCTTCAAACAGAGCCTATGTACAACACCCATGATGCTTTTGGAGCTTTTGTAAAAGATTATTACTCGAAACCTAGCCTCACTTATTGTCCTTGGACCAGAGTTTATCAGCCGACCCCATGGATGTCACGGGAAGAATTCTAATGCCACTTCAAAGTCAATGGGCTCTATCATTACTGAGGAAATCAGACTCGTGATGAGTGGAGTGCGTGCAGAAATCTCGGCCACTGGCATTCACTTGGCCCTGATTCTCATTACATAATTTTTCACCCACTTTGCCTGCTTGGGACAGAAACTGCAAATCAGACTCAGTCCTGCTCTAGTAGTAACAGTCCAGTTCGAACTGCAAGGGCATGTCCTCTATCAGGAAGACAAGCTACTCCATACCAGGATCAGCCTAGGTAGGCCTCATGAGTTAGGTATAGATTTATTCCTGTGACAGAGGCACCATGGATAGATAGACAACAGGCAGTTCCAGATTTCTTGATGTAGATGCTCCTTTGAGTTTAGACCTCTTGGGGTGTTAAGTGTAAGTGATCTGTTTTCTTGTATATCTTTTGTCCGGTAGCCTTGCCTATGATCCGTTCATTGAATCCATTTTATATTAAGAAAATAGTCAGACTCTTGATGCTTTGGGGGCTCCATCATTCACTAGGCACGTGTATCCTTAGGGACATGAGCCATGATCATCTAAGGCTGAAGTTTAATCTTTTAGGGAAGTTGCCAAACCTGAAACCTCTCTACTTGATGCCTCCAACTACTGACTTGAACTCACTCTCTATTGGAAGTGCTTGGTTAAGCTTGACTAGCACCTATTCAAATCTTATTTCAGTGTTTGTTGATGTTAGTGGGGCTGCAAGGGACTGGTTCTGCTCTCCGGATGCTGATCCTTCGTCCTAAAAATATTTTATGCCTACATTCTACTTTCCATGGTTATGCCATGGTTTGAATTGAGATATGTAGTTATTTCCTAAAACAGTTTTGAGGTTAATTATTGTTTGTTTCTTGTTCGGTTTATTATCGCTTCACAGTATATGGGATATTAAAACATTTTGATAGAAATAGGTAGATTGCAGATGAAGAGAGAGTTGGTTGTGATGCCTAGTAGTGAATATCATTGGGTGGCCACAGTAGATCTACTATCATATGGTGAAATAAGTGCTCTTGGAGACGTCTAGAAGAAGGGCCAATTCCTTAAACCATCAGCGCAATACATACCAGCTTCAAGTCTGAAGACGAAGTCGACAACACGTGTATCCACTGTGTCTCATGGTCAGTCTCAAGCCCCAAAATTTACTGCTCCTGCAGAAGTCAGGCATGAAGCCATGAGTCAAGGCATAAACTGCTTAAACCTTCGGGTTTCTCTCCTTCAGCCGGGACGCCTCGGTCTAGAGAGCTTGGGTCGACTCCTGCCAAGACCCAATTCAAAGGCACGGAACCATACTGCATTCCATGCCTTCTCAGCACTGAAAAACGTACTCTGCATTGAAATCACTACTAATTTGCCCTGAGGATCAGAGCTGAAGTTGTCACCAAAAGCATTTCAGCAACGGGCTTCAAAGCCAGTGCCGAAGCCCCACTTTACACCAAAGTCAGACATCTTTAGGACTGGACTTTGACTGTACTATGTGCCGTTTTCGAGATTGCATGAGGAATATTGCAGCCTGGATGTCCAACAACTGTATTCAGCTGAATAGCGAGAAGACAGGTGTCCTGCTGTTTGGCAAAGCCCAACATCTCTGTGCTTCCGAGTGGGGGCCTTCTGAATTGGGGTCTGCTCCCTACCCAAGCCAATTGGCAAAAAATCGAGGTATCAAAATTGATCAGGGATTGTCTATGAAAAGCCACGTGGCTGCTACAAGAGGGACATGCTTTGCCACCATGCAGCTTTTGCAGAACATTTTCCCCTGACTTACATCCTCGGCTAGGATAACATTGGTCCAGGCTTTGATAATTCGCCGTTTAGACTATAGCAATTCTTTGCTATGTCAGCAAATGACACCCTCCTGACCAAACTGCAAGTGGTGCAAAATACGGCTGCCCAGTTACTTTGTGACCTTCTGCCCCATCCTCAGATCCCTCCACTGGTATCCGGTCAGAAAGAGCATTGTCTCAAGGCTGTCTTGCCCTCAAAGCTTTGATGGGCAAATCTCCTCTGTATCTTAAAGACAAATTACGTTACTATTGTCCCTCTCCACATTGAGATCCAGTGATAAGGTGCTTCTGTGCACTCCCTGCATCCATGCCTCAAGATATGGGGGCAGAGCGTTTTCCTATACTGCCTCGATGGCATGGAATCAGCTTCCAGGCCTGCTGCTCAGACTTTGCTCAATTCAAAAGATTTGTTAAAAGCCTGGCTGTTTTAATTACTAGATGTGACTTATGTGAAGGTCGAGCACTGAGATACACCTCCAGGTGTGATTTGCTGCGCTTTATTAAATTGATATAACATAACACCACAGAGGGGCTCATCTTTGAAAGACTTTCACGAGTCCTGGATGCAAAGCAAAAATCCACTTCATTAATCTGTACATGGACAAAATACTAGCAAAACCTCTGGCTCCAGGACTCATCCGGATCCCCAAAAACCACTGGTTAGCCTTTGAGGGAAAACCATATATCGACCCTTTCACACAATCAAGTCCTAAAAGGGTCAGGGATTCAACCCTCTGCTTTTCCCACCTCCTACTCCATGACTAGCAATATCCCCACACTCTCCACCAGCTGAGACACTCGATTCTGACTTAGAACCAGGCAGACCATACTACCCAAAGAACCCTTATGAGGAGCACTTTAGACTCCGGGATGTGTATGATCCCTGGGAAGGCTATGTGGTAGACCCTCAAGATGACCCAGATCTAAAGTCCTGGCAAGCAGTCCCTACTGAACAATACTACTATATACCATTCAGTAATACAAAGGGCTGCACAATGCCATCAAGTAAAGCTCCACACAGTTGAGCACAAGGAGGGCTTCCTAGTTGAAACTCTGTCTAAGACGGAGCGTGCCATCCATTACCTCCCACTGTTCAAGTGTGTGCTCAAGTCAGCCTCTGACAACTTTAGGGGCTGGAGAAAGCAAGGATGTTTACTGCTCACATGGAGAAAAAATATAAGCTTGCCCCAGATGGCCCAACTTATATTTGTGAACATATTTTCCCTGACTCCTTAGTTTTGCAAACTGCCTTTAATAAGGCTTCTTCACAGGCCACTGAAGATGCCCCTCTTCCTAACAAGGAGACTAAGCGGATTGATGCTGCAGGAAAGAGGGCATTACTTGACGCAGCCACACACTGGCGCATCACCAATTCAGTGAGCCCGCTCTCTAGGTATGACCAGTACCACTGGAAGGAGATGGAGGAGTTGGTAAAACACCTAGCAGAGGCCCATTGAAAAGAGGACAGGAGTTGGCCAGTAATGCCAATATTAGATGTGCCCTTGACGCGGTGGATACTCCTGCAAGGAATATTAACACCAGCATGCTCCTCTGCACTTATGCCTGGGTAATGCTGTTAGGGTTTAGGCCTGAGGTGCAAAAGCAACTCATAAACAACTTTTTTGATGGCAAGCATCTGTTTGACCCCCAAGGTGATCAGATGCTTGAAAAGATCACACACGACACTGACTTTTCCATTGCCCAGCAGTTCCACTGTTCCAAATCTGCTTTTCTGAAGCAGCAAGGCAGGAACGCTACCAAACCTGAGAGCTCAGGTCAGAGACCCCTGTACCAACTGTTCCACAGTTCTTTTAGGACCTGCAGCAGCCTAAAACCTTCCAGAGGGAAGCCTCCAGGGAAAATGAGCACTGGAAAGGCAGAGGTGGCACCCTCCTTCAAAAGAGAGCAATTGAACCAATACCTGCATACCAACATAGTGCTGGGGTTTATTACCTGTTCTTTTCAATTCCCAAAAAGGATGGCTATCTCAGGCCAGTCCTCAATCTCTGGCCATTCCAAGGGTTCATCCACTCCAAACACTTGCGTATGGTCACTCTACGAGATGTCATCCCACTACTAGGACAAGTTGACTTCATGTCAGCACTGAATCTGAAAGTCACATACTTTCATATCCCCATTCACCTGGCGCATCACCAATACCTTCAGTTTGTGATAAGTGGACAACACAACCAGTTCAAGGTGTTATCCTTCAGAGTCACCACAGCTCCAAGGTATTTACGAAGTGCTTAGTGGTGGTGGCAGTGCACCTGCATAGAAACATCTTGCACATGTTTCCATACTTAGGTGACTGGCTGATCAAAAGCAGCAGCCATAAGCAGTGGGTCTATTGCCCAGTCTAGGTTTCACCATCAAAGTGAAAAAATTGCATCTCCATACACAGCAGAATCAGCCCTTCCGTGGTTAAATCCGTATTTGTAAAGCACGAACTACTCACCCTTACGGGTCTCAAGGCGCTGGGGGCCGTCGTGGAAATTAAGTGAGCTATTGCCCAGAGTCACATGGTGCTGAGCTGAGCTGCCGCCGGAGCCGGGGATCGAACCGTGAGCCCTGTGCTCCAACGTCAGCTGCCCTGGCCGCTGCACCACACCTCTCCACTCGTTCAGTCCTAAATGCTGTCAAAGTATAGCATACCCCAGCAAACAAAGGGTGATGGCATTCCAACAGCCACTGCCTCTTTTTCAGACACAGTGTCCCATTACTGTTTGAACTGTCATGAAACAGTTGTGAATGATGGCTTCATGCATAGCAATTGTATCATACGCCAGGCTGCACATGCGCCCGCTACAAGAATGCCTCTCAAGGCAGTGGCCATAAGCTGAAGGACACTGGAAAGGTCTAGTTTTACTAACAGCCAGCTCTCAGCACTCTGCTTTGGTAGAACAGCAACAATCTATTGTTCAGCACGCCCTCTCTTGAACCCCTTCTGCTGGTGACTATAACCACAGATGCCTCTCTCGTGGTGTGGGGATCTCACCTCTGCTACATGACTGTTCAAGGCACCGGGACCCCTCAGCACCAGAGGCACCACATAAACTGCCTGGAGCTTCAAGTCTTCAGACTAGCACTGAAGGTGTTCCTCCCACTTTTGTGGGGAAAAACAGTAAATAATGAAGACAGACAACATGACAGTCATATTCTACCTCCAGAACCAGGGTGGGACTCATTACCCCCAGATTTCTGCTCTAGCTCAGAAAATCCGGCATTCGGAAAACTTCAACAACTTTCAACTGTTGGAGAAGCATTTGCCGGGAGAAGAGAACCACTTTGCTGACCTGTTCAGCAGAACACATCAACAAGTTCATGAGTGAGAACTCCACCCGCATGTCTTCACAGATACTTTTAATGGTGGAGAGCTTGAATGATCAACCTGGTTGCCACCCCATAAAATACAACATACCAAAACTTTGCTTCCAGGTGCCTGCACCCTGAGTCAATGAACTATGCACTATGATGAATTGGTCAGGGATATTTGCCTACTCTTTCTGCTTCTCCCCTCGTCCTCATTAGAGTTTATCAAAAACATGAGTACACCAGCAAGATCTCCTGGGTAAGGGTTGCAGAAGTGAGTTATGACTAGTCAATACATTATCGAGAAAGTTATCATTGACATGCTTGTACATTCTGATAGCAGGAGGCTTAGGTGTAACATTATAAAACAGCAGGATATTAACAACAGAAAAGTTTAGCAACAATGAATTTATGTACCCAACAGGGTGGAAGCCCTAAACAGGAGTGTACAAATTGGGGCAGGGGCAGGTCAGGCTATGTATTGGGTTGTCTGTTGGGTACCTGTGGGCGTGTTTCGGTGGCAGTGAAAACCGTGCGTTGAGGTTCCTGATGGTTGGCTTTGCTCCTCTGGTGGCTGGGGATACAGGATTTGAGGTGCACTGGGTGAAGGGGCGCCATGCAAAGGCACGCAGGGGGTTTGGGGGGGGCGATCAGGCTTGTTAGGCTCGTGGGGGGAGGTCATCATTAGACAAATTGTATAAAGTGTCCCATTTTTGTGAAATGCTTGCGTAGGTGGCTTGCGGTTTCATAGCGTAGGGCCTCACCCTCTGTTTTCCCCCATTTATGCATTGCACCATGGCATGCTGCTATTGGTGGGGCTGAAGGGGCTCTCCATTGGAGAGTAAGTGTCCTTTGAGCAAGCAAGAGCACCATGCCTGTGAAAAATGTTGTGTTGTCTTAGTTTCTTTGCATTCATTGGGTTTCCATGTATTCATGGAATTCCCATGTCTTAGTGATGTAACAGTAAGGTAATGTTGTTCATTGGTTATCTGGGTGTTCTTAAGTGAAATGTATAATGTTTCCCTTTGAATGTGAGCACAGTTGGAGTCATCCTCTGAGCCCTTTGCATGTATCCTCATCAGCTGCTTACTACAATAAAATACAAGAAGATAATTGCTGAGAATTGACATTCATCTTTCACACGTGCCATCACCTTATATTGCTTCTTTCACTTAAATATACCTAAAGCACAGGCCTCCCAGGTGAAAATGTCAGTGAGTGCCGTAACCTCCCACAATGCATCGTTTATCGCCCGCCAGTAGGTAATGAGGGCCGGGCTGGACCACAGCATGTGGTGGAGATCTGTGTCCCCAAGTTGCATTGGGGCAACGAAGGTCTGCTGTCGGTTGAGCAGCGCGGGGGGTCAAGTAGGCGCGGTGTAGGGTGGAGAATTGTATATTTTGAAATCAGGCGTTTCTAGAAACCCATTGTGGAATGCTAGAGCTGGCTTTTTATGTATTGTACCAAAATGAGGTACACTATGTAGAAAGTCCAGATGACCCTTATTGGCTTACAGGGCTTAAATTAATAGTCCCAAATGCTCTCTTTTGTGGTACTGTCGGTGAGCAGTTTAGGCTTATCTGAGGGTAGTGTTAAGCATTTGTTGTACACACAGAGTCAATAAATGTGACACACACTCAAGAAGAAACTCAAGACCAATTTAGAAAAATAACATATCTTTTTATTTAAGGTTAGACACCAAGATCTTTGAAGTGGGGTAAGTGCTTTAGATGTTATCAAATTTTACAGTACAATAATAGAGAATTACAACTATCAGATTTGAGGCATGAGCCTTGAACGCTGTAATGTTATCATATGGGTGAAATATACATAGGATAGGTACACTTGCAATCGAGTTACAGGGTTGATCTTCTGGACTTAAGGTAAGTAGGGGGCCAAGGTCCTTAGAACCACCAGCAGTTTCAGTTTACCTGCCTTGGTGTGTCCAGGTGCAGAGGTGTTAGTCGCAAGGATAGTCTCGAACACTACAGTTGAAGTCTATGGAGAAACCTGTAACAAGAAAAATGCTGCAAGTGGGGACTTTGGGACAAGTCCATCGGAACCCAAAGGAGGGCTCTGTTCTTGAGGGTATCTGGGGCAAGGGTACACCTTCAGTAGGCTGGGACTCTGGCTGAGGGGCTTGGGTGCAGAGGTGTTTTGGCTGGTGGGGCGCTTGCATTGGAGGCTCTCACCTTTGGGGTCGAACTGGAGATGGGGACAAAACAGGACAGCTGAGCCACTCTTGATGCTGGTCTTGGTGATGCTGACATCCCTCGTCGGCTGGTTGGTCTTGACAGTGTTGGAGTCTGGATCAGACCACCAACAAGCCTTGGCTGCTGCTAGTACTCCGGTACTCAGGATATTGGTGGACCTGGAGGTCCTGGCATCTCCGAACTTGGCAGGGAGAGAGATTTGACTCCCCAAGAGCACGGAAGCCTCTTCCTGCGGTGCTAGTGGACCCAGGTGTCAGCAGAACGGTGTACCAGACCGATGCGGTCGGTGCCTGCAGGCTGTAGGGAAGTGGCTCCTGCCCTTCAAGGGAGATGGTGCGGGTCGAGAAAGTGTTGGGGGTGGAGGAAGCAGGGGTCGCATATCAAAGGCGGCAGGAGCTTCGAAGCCCCTGGCCTTGATCTGCAAAATTGCTAGTCATCCTGCTGGAGGAAGTGTGAACTCCTTCCTCCCGAGCAGCATTGCTTCTGACCTCAGAGAGTGCAGGCTTTCACCTGCAGGGGTCAGAAACGTGTCTGTGGTGGCAGGCTGGATGATACCAGTCAGCCAGCTCACTAGATACTTGTAGGATTTTCAGGGGATACCTCTAAGGTGCCCTCTGGGTGCATGTCATAATAAATCTAGTACTGGCAAGAGTACAGATTTTATAAGACAAGGTTGCAGTAAAGCGATCATGTAGCTGGGAAACTTGTAATGACCAGTGCTCAGTACATGAACTCAAGATGGATTCCCTGTTCACTTGTACCATCTAGTAATTGAACTAGCCAGCACAGGGGCATATCTGCTCAAGCAGATATGTCCTCACATGTAATATATTGCTCCCTGCCTTAGGGCTGTATGCCTGCTGTAGGGGTGACTTACATATATTAGATGCAGTTACTTTGGCATGGCACACAGTGAGTGTGCTGTGTCGTGTTTTCACACATGGTTTGCCCCATGTCACACAGTCTGCAGTGGCAGCCTGCCATTTGTATGGGGTCCCTTAGGGTGTCATAATACATGCTACAGCCCTTAGGGACCCTCTTTAGTACCCATGCCCTAGGTCGTACCATTTACTGGGGAATTACAGGGGTGCTAAAGTGTGTGCCAATTGTTACACAATTAGGCCAGTTTACCTGTTTTCAGGGAAAGAGCACTGGCCCTGGAGCCTGGTTAGCAGGCTTCAGTGCTCTGTCCGAGTCAAAAACCAGCACCTAGTAGTTCTAAGGGGGGCTAAAAGTGGGTGGAAAACTGCAACAAAATTCCAGTTTCCTATAGTTCCCATTCAGTGTCATTAAACACCCTCCCCAAATCTTCCTCCCATTTATTTCGTAAGGGTACTAGGAAGTGCCGGTGTGGTTCCATATCGCTTTATAGATCCATGTGATCCGGTGATGGCCATCCCCCATGGTGGGCAGTATGTGTCGTTGGTTCCTTGCCCTGGGTGGACCAGAGAGTCTGACATGTGTTATGCAGTTGGAATTGTCCTGGTAGGAGGTCATAGGGTGGAGTTGGTCAAAGGGTAGGAGGTGCCCGTTGGTAAAAAGGTCACCAATTGTGACTAGCAATCCGTCTTGCCAACTACGCAATTCTGCAGCCAAGTAGGTGTCTGGAAAGCATGGGAGGCCAATCAATGGGAACACTGATGCATATGGGGAGATGTGGCTTGTGAGGAGGTGCACCCTGGCAATTTATTTATGAGCCTCCTGTACCTGCAAGGACCGTGGGGAGCAAGGTATGACTTTGGGAAGAAGGAAGCCCCTAATCACGGTCGATGTTAGGGGGCTTGACCCATGATAGGTCTCCTCCAGATTGTGTCCCGCCAGCCATCGGGCCACCCATTGCAGTTGCACTGCCAGATAATACGCTTCAAACGACAGGGCACCTAGTCTGCCCTCTCCATTTGGCAGCTGCAGTGTTTTCAGTGCTAGTCATTTCCCCAAATAAGATCTCCTAGTAATATATCTAGGTCGTGAAAGAAACCCCGGGGGCGGAACCACGGGTAGGTTTGTGAAGTAGTACAGGAGCGTGGGTAAGATCACCAATTTCGATAGGGCTATCTTTCCCGTCGTGGCCAGCGGTCGCTTCTTCCAGAATTGCATATGCAACCATAATGCTGTCAGTGCGGTTCACAAGTTGCGGTCAAATAGGTCTGTCGGGAGCGATAGCAGCGAACCCCTAGGTACCGGACAGCGGATTCACGTTAGTTAAGCAGAATCCCACCAAGGCATATCTCTCATGGGGTCAAGCCGAGGCTGAGTGGAAAAACGGAAGACTTCGCTCAGTTAGCCCAGAGGCTTGCTGCCCGGGTGAAGGCATGGAGCTTATTATGTATGGTGGACAGGTCTGCGCAGATGTCCTGGAGGTACAGGACCAAATCATCGGCATAAAGGGATACCGCATGTGTTATGTCTGCCTTGGGGATTCCCCATGTTTGACATTCTCTCCGCAGCCAGATGGACAGCAGCTCTAATGGCATCATAAATAGCAGGGGGGGATCGGGGATAGGGGTATACCTGTCGAGTGCTGTGTCCTACTGGAAAGGTGGGCAAAATTAACCGACCCAAGCAGACTTGAAGGAAGGGTTTTGTGTATAGTAGCCGCATGTATGTCAAGAGGCGCTTGCCCACTCCCATCTGAGTCAAGACCTGGAAAAGATAGTCCCAGGTTAGAGAGTGAAACGTTATTTCCATGTCCAGCACCAGGCATTTTTCATGAGGGAAATGCTCCTGTATTTGATCCTGGAAGTGAAATAGGTGCCTGAGGTTGCGAGAGGTACTGCGCTCTGGGACAAATCCATTTTGATCTGGGTGTATGAGCTTGGGAAGAACATGAGTATATCTATTGGAAAAAAAGCTTCCCAGGATTTTGTAATCTGTTCCTAGTATGTCTGTTGGCCGGTATGAGGACAGATGAGTGCAGTCTCTATCATACTTGGGAATGGATACCAACAGGGAAGGTGGTAGCCCCTCGGATTTTAGGGCATCGTTAAACATCTCCACTAAACTGGGTGCTAAGCTGCTAGCGAAAGTGCTGTAGTACTCTATTGGCATCCATCCAAACTTGGAGTCTTATTTTTAGCAAGATCCCAAATCATTTCTTTGACATCTGCAGCTGTGACCACAGAACCTAGGCTGCCTCTTTGAGAGTCAGGGATCCAAGGGAGGGCGGGATTTGATAGGAACGGCTCCTCCGCGTTCCCTAATGCCCGGTGGGTTTCCTCGTATATGCCAGCGTAGTACCAGTGAAATGCCTGTAGGATGTTGTATTGTGCGTGTAATTACACCTGAGAGCGAGGTGAGTTCTAGAAAGGGACTCTGACGATGTTCCTGGTGCAAGGAGGCGAGCAGACTTGTGGCTCTCTCTGTGGTTCTTGGCCACATGTGCACCAAGATTAAAGCACCTTAGGCATTCCAGTAGGACAGCATGATGGCCTTTGACCTTAGTTAGCTCGGCGCTGTGGGTGATTTCACGCTCTGCTGCTCTTCCAATGACGGCAAACAGGTCTCCTCCTCCGTTATCTCCTTGTCAAGTGTCAACCCCCACTATCACCTGAAGGCAAATCCCCTTGTGACCACCTTGAAGGCGTTCCATTTAATTGTTCTAGTACAGGCTGAGTTGTGGTTTTCAGCAAAGTAGTTTCTTGTGTGGGATTCCTGGGCATCCCTAAAGATGGGATTTTCCGGGCAGTCTCTGGGCAGTCGCCACATGGGTGTTGGTGGGCACGGGACATTCCACTGCAAGTCAACTACATGAGCACCATGATTGGAGACAACATGGCAGAGGTGGTCCGCATTGCGAACTGAGGTAGAGAGAGGAATGGAGCATAGGATAAGGTCCAGGCATATAAACAGGTTATTTGGTGCAGAGTAAAAGTAGTAGAATCGGGAGCTTGGACGTGCGACCCTCCATACATCTGCTTGTGTCCAGTTGGTGAACCCATCCTGCAAGACGCTCAGCCTGCGTGTAGGGAGAAGTGTGTGGATGTGGTGGGTGAGAGCGATCAAGATGTAAATCAAGTACACAATTATAATCTCCGCACAATTCCCATGGCATTTGGGTTCAATGTGCTAGCGCTCTCGAAAGCTCGGTCCAGAACACCACCTGATCAGTATTCAGGGCATAGATGCTCCCCAAAATAATAGGTGAACTGTCTAGTCGGCCCTCAATCAGTGTGTTGAGCCCCTCCCTGTCTATGGTCATGTTGAGCACCTGAAAAAGGACCCCCGGGCGGATCCAGACCATGACCCCCTCAGTATTCAGAGTATGTAGTGGCGTACACTGACCCACTCCACCGCTTTTGGAGTTGTAGCAGTTCCCCTGCTGTGGTGTGCATTTCCTGAAGGAACTCCGCGCATGTTGTCTCTTAATATAGGAGGATACAGAGTAACGTTTCCTTGCTGTGTGCATACCCCGTACGTTCGGGGTGAGGAATCTAGTGGTAGTGAGCAGAGCCATAATGTGGGTAGTGAGGAAAGCCTCACCCTGGGACGTGAAGCTTCTAGGGAGTCCCCCCGTGCACCTTTGCCTAGCTGCCCTAACTACATGGGGCACTTGATGCCTGTCTGGCTCAACGATTCGTGTGGAAGGGAATCTTAAACAGGTGACAACAGGCACAAACAACAACTTACAGAGCCAACCTGCGCTACGCCCAAACTGGACACAGTAGTTCCATCAGGTTATGTGGGGCAGTGGTCTAACAGTGCGTGGTGAAGGTTCAAGAGTGGCATCGCCCTGCTTGTCCACATCTAAGTTGCACTGGGCCCAGTCATAAATAGTGCATGGAAGCGAGTAGCCATACCTCCACTATGGCGGCTGGGGAGGACATGGTCATAAAATTCAACTAGTACTACACAAATTAGAGAGTCATCAGATTATGAGAAATATGTAAGCAAGGAGTCAACCTGCCTGTGCCATGACAATGGGTTTTCAGTGCACAGTATAATGGCAATTGTTTGCGGAGTCAACAGAGGAAGTGTTTGAGAGCAGGTGGTCACTCCTCTGGTGGCTGGAGAGGCATGGTCATAAAACTCAATGAATAACTCATAGGTTAAAAAGTCACCAAACAGCAGATGTGTATGCAAGCAGGGGTCACTCTGCCTGTGCCATGACAATGGGTATTCAGTTCATATTATAATGTCAGCCGTTTGTGGAGTCACCAGCGGAGGAGATTGGGGCTCTCTGTTGAAGGCTGGAGATGAGTCGGACTCTCTATCTGAGGAAAAAATGTGGGGACCACTGTCACTGTCCGAGAGGCCAGCCTCAGCTCCCAAGCTGGACGCAGTCTTAAGCACTCGGCAATGGTCCTCCAATATTTATTCCATGGCGGGGGGGACTTTAATGGTGGAGATCTCGTTTCCAGCCTGGTGGAGTTGACCGGGGTGGTCCATCCGGATCCACGGACGGGGGGCCTTGGGGGGCCTGTCATCCCAATCTTCTTTGCGGTCAGTTAAAAAAGAGAGGCTTACAGTTGGTGAGGATCTTATGGCGGTTGGAAACAGCAAGAAATATTTGATCCCCATTTGCCAGAGTCACCTTTTGACCTCCCGAAAGGTAGTGCGTTGCCATTGCACTGTTTGGATAGAGTCGGGGAATAGCATGACAGTTTTGTCCTCCAGTTTTAAGGGTCCAGGTGCTCTGGCAGCGCATAGAATGGCATCCCCGTCTCTGAAGGGTAGGAAATTGGCCAGCATGGGACTTGGTGGGGGTCCCGGGGGGATTGAGGAGGGTGGTGTGCCGGCACCCAGTGGGCCCTCTCCAGCAAGAAGAATGAGGTGAAGTCTGAAGCAGGAACCAGGTTTCCAGAATAGCCAGGCAAGCCCAGAATCCTTATATTGCTTCTGTGGGAGCATCCTTCGGCATCTTCTGCGGGAGTGTCTTTCGGCATCTTCTGCCCTCTCCTCTAGAGTTCGCACGCAATCCCGTAAGTCTAGAAGGGCACGTTGATTATCAGTTGTTAGCGGATGTAGCAAGGCTACAGATTTCTCCCCTTCGGTGACCCTGTCCACTAATTTCTGATGGTCATCTTGCAGAAAGCTTAACTCTGCTACTAGGGAGCCGAACTTAGACTCCTTAGATATTCAAGAGCTCTCAGTGACGGGCAAGATTTGATCTAGTTTGTCTGGTGTAGGCTCAGGGAGATGCTGTGTGGTCCCCTGTTGTCGTAGATGGGGAAACAGTTGTTGCTTGTTTCGGGGTCAGTGCAGTCGACTTCTGCCTGCCCATTATTGCGTGTTGCGGTGCCCCCCCTCGAGGACTTTCAATGGCACCAGTTATTGATTCCCCAAGAGTCCGTATATCAGTGGTGGCAGGCAGGGCGTGTGTGCTATGGCCCTCAGTTACTATGGGTCACCATTTTGGCGGGGACAGGACCCAATAGCACTACTGGAGGCCACCCAGCATTGGGGAACTTAAGGTGGGCCCCCACCGAGCCGCAACACGCTCCCAGGGGCCAAAGTCATGGGGGCAATGCAGTCTCTTCTGGTAATCTGGTGGAGGGGGAGTCCCCAGTTGGCAGAGCTGGTGTTCCGCAGGGATGGAAGGGGCAGGGGGAAAGTAAACGAAGCGGCGTGTTCCTCCTCGTGCCCTCCTGCATTTGCCTAACCCACCTCAATGCCTGAGAGTCACCATATGTGCGTGAAGCATCAGCCACCATTCGGCGCAGGTCACAGGCTTCCTTTACTGTATGTTGGTGTCTGCCATCATACTTTTAGCGCGGCCCCTGCCACAGAGGCAGCGATGAAAAGGAGGAAGAATGTAGGGGACCTTTAGTTCTGGCTGAGTTCTGCGCCAGCCGCAGCTCATCACTGTATTTCTGAGGATGATCCCTCTGGGAGGCAGGTGGCGCCTGCCCGCCTCACCTCGCTAGGCTGTACCGTACCCAAGGCCTATGCTATTCGTGTGTTCACCAGCGTGTCCGACCGCAACGCAGCTTCACCGCCTCACTCCCACACCCACTGCTCCCCTGTCTGAGCGCCAAATCCGTTAAGGATTCAAGCGAGGAAGTAGTAGGGGCCTCTCCCCCCGAACCTCCGCCACGGTCGCGGGGCCTTCTCCCTGTGCTCCGATGTCTGCTGCTGCACTATCGGGGCAGCGCTGGCAAGGAGGACAGATGCGGGGGCCTCCCGGCTCAGCCGAGGGTAGTGCCGGCTGTGGCCTCGCGCTGACCCAGGAAGGCCACACCTGACCACCTCGCCGCTCGGCCGCATTGTTCCTGTGGTCTCTGCCAGCCACGCGGACCTCAGCTCGGCAGACTGCCCCGCCTCAGCAGCCGCTGAGTCCCACTCACCCCTCCCCGGGTGCCGATAGTGCAGCGCGGTGGTCTCCGATGTCAGCCTCTGCG
Organism: Calotriton arnoldi; assembly: GCA_963921515.1. Lineage (NCBI taxonomy): Eukaryota > Metazoa > Chordata > Amphibia > Caudata > Salamandridae > Calotriton > Calotriton arnoldi. The sequence goes on from CAWUFW010001384.1 coordinate 2,484,537, forward strand.
TGCGGCCAGGTCTGTTCCATGGGCCACCCAGGTACACTGCGGCTGCTAGTCTTTGGCAGTCCTGTCAGCTGCCATCAGGATCCCTCAGGGGGCGTCGAGGGCGCCCCAATCAACAACCCTGGTTTGTGTAATTAGCTGTGCCGCAGGGTAGGCTATTGAAGTTGCTGGGCCCACAGTCCGGATTAGTGCAGATTGCAGGGTGAATGGTACGGAGCACTAACAATGAGCAACCGCCATATTGGCCTGCTTGGCCACGCCCCCAAAAGACCTGTGTCCATGATGCTCATCCTAGTAGCACCAACCTAAGCAACACAGCCGTAGCATTTATTGCTCCTGGAGATGTCAGTCAATCCTCACAAGAAGCTCCTGCACACACCAGACCTTCTCACTCGGAATCAGGGTCAGCTCAGACCCCCAGCTCCCAAACCAATCAACCTTGCAGCTAAGGTCTTAGAGGTGGTTAATTCAATCTGCCAGAGTAATGGTTTCCTGTGGAAGGTGCAAAAGCCCATTGCTCTTGCCTGTGTTCCTCTAAGTGGAAAAGATTTATACATTACTGTATCTCAAAACAGTTAAATCCTTTCAAAATTTATGTGCAGAAGATTGTGTCTTATCTTCTTCACTTATACAAGGCAGACTTTGCCTATACTGCTGTACGCTTACACTTCGAAGCAGTGGTGGCATACTTCTAAAAACGGACAGCACTCTGCCCTGTTTTGAATACCAGTCATTATACCCTTCATGAAGGTTCTAAAGAAGGTAATACCCCCAACAACATCTCCAGCACCTATCTGGAACCTCAATGTAGTCCTCACACAAATCGTGGGTCCTCCTTTTGAACTCCTACATTTGTGCCAGTTACAATTCTCTCCCTCAGATGCTTTAGTGAGCTAACAGTCTCAGAATCGTTTATCCAGGTTCACAAAGATATGGTAGTTCTTCATACCAACCTCCAATTTCTGTACAAGGTTGTAGCATCTTTCCACATGAGCCAGACCATTGAGCAGCCAATCTTTTTTCCACAACCAGATTGTGTAGCTGAAAGGGCCTTCACACTCTGGATGTCAAGAGAAGGCTCATGCACTACATTGATGGAACTAAGCATTTTAGACAGTCTAATTACCTTTTTTGTAGCTTTCACAAAACCCAACAGGGGTCAGTGCAATCTCGAAAGATAGCACTGTCAGATGGATAGTTAAGTGCACCCAGATTTTCTATGCCAAAATTAAGCTCAGTCCCTGTACCCCCTAGAGCCCGCTTTACGCTCAAAAGGGTGCTGCCATAGCCTTCTTCGGTAATATCCCTTTAAAAGGTATATGCATGGCTGCTACTTGGTCAGCATCACATACATTCACTAAGCATTATTCCGTTTACTTTCAGCACATCAACAGGCTTTATTTGGCCAAGCAGTATTGAGTGGGTGTGTAGGTCTGTCATTAGGTGTGTGAGCACGTGAGTGGGTCTGTGAATGGGTGAGTGCTTGCATGGGTGTGTGTGGGTCTATCAGTGGGTGTGCGACTGCCTGTGTGGTACTCTGAGTGGGTGTATGACAGGGTCTGAGTGTCTGTGTGGGTATGTGAGTGGGTGTGTGAGTGTCTGTGAGTGGGTGTGTCAGTGTCTGTATGGGTCTGTGAGTGTCTGGGAGTTCATGTGTGGGTATGTGAGTAGGTGTGTGATTGCCTGTGAGTCTATGAGGGGGTGTGAGAGTGGTTTTGTGAGTCTATGAGGGGGTGTGTGAGTGCCTGTGTAGGTCGGTGAGTGGGTGTGTGAGTGCCTGTGTGGGTCTGTGAGTGGGTGTATGAGTGCCTACGTACGTATGTGAGTGGGTCTGTCAATGCCTGCGTAGGTCTGTGAGTCGGTGAGTGCGTATGTGGGTCTGCTTGCAAGGCTCTGTGAGTGGGTGTGTGAATGCCTATAAAGGTCTATGAGTGGTTCTGGGAGTGGCTGTATGGCTCTTTGAGTAAGTGTGTGAGTGGTTATGTGGGTGTGTGAGGGGCTGTATGGGTGTGAGTGGGTGTGTGAGTGGTTTTGTGGGTATGTGAGTTGATGCATGATACTGTGAGTGGGTCTGTGAGTACCTGCATGGATTTCTAAGTGGGTGTGTGAGTGCCTGTGTGGCTCTGTCAGTGGGTCAGTGAGTGTGTGTGGTTGTCAGTGGGTATGAGAATGTGTGGGTCTGTGAGTGGTTGTTTGGGTCTGTAAGTGGGTGCGTGAGTGCCTATGTGGGTGCATGAGTGGGTCTCTGAGAAGGTCCCTGAGTGCCTGTATGGGTGTGTGAATACCTGCATGGGTCTGTGAATGGGTCTGTCAGTGGCTGTGTGGGTATGTGAGTGTCTGTGTAGGTCTGCAAGTGTCTGTGAGTAGGTGTGTAGGTCTGTCAGTAGGTGTGTGAATACATGAGTGTGTCTGTGAATGGGTGTTTGAGTGCTTGCATGGGTGTGTCTTTGTGGGGGTCTATCAGTGGGTATGTGACTGGCTGTGTGGGACTCTGAGTGGGTGTTAGAGTGCTAGCATACAACTGTTAGTAAGTGTGTGGGGGGTGTGAGTGCCTACATAGGTATGTGAGTGGGTCTGTAAGTGCCTGCATGGGTGTGTGAGTAGGTGTTAATACCTGCCTAGGTCTGTGAGTGGGTCCGTGAGTTACTGTGTGGGTGTGTGAGTAGGTCTGTCAGTGCCTGCATGGATTTCTCAGTAGGTATGTGACTGCCTATGTGGCTCTGTCAGTGGGCCTGTGAGTGCCTGTGTGGTTCTGTCAGTGGGTATGAGAGTGCATGTGTGGGTATGTGAGTGGTTGTGTGGGTCTATAAGTGGGTGTGTGAGTGCCTATGTAGGTATGTGAGTGGGTCTCTGAGTGCCTGTGTGGGTCTGTGAATGGGAGTGTGAGTACCTGCATTGGTCTGTGACTAGGTCTGTGAGTGCCTGTGTTGGTCTGTAATGGTCTGTCAGTTCCTGCATGGGTCTGTGAGTGGGTGTGTTAGTGGCTGTGTGGGTCTGTAAGTGGGTGTGGACTGCCTATTTGGGTTTCTGAGTGGGTGTGTGAATGGCTTTGTGGGTCTGTGAGGAGGTGGGTGTAAACGTGCCTGTGTGGGTCTATATGTGGGTGTGTGAGTGTCTATGTGTGTGTGTGTGTGTGGGTCTCTGAGTACCTGTATGGGCATGTGAATGGGAGTGTGAGTACCTGCATGGGTCTGTGACTGGCTGTGTTGGTCTTTAATGGTCTGTCAGTGCCTGCATGGGTCTGTGAGTTGGTGTGTGAGCTGCTGTGTGGGTCTGTGAGTGGGTTTGTGAGTGCCTATGTGGGTATGTGAGTGGGTCTGTGAGTGGGTGTGTCAATACCCGTGTACGTCTGTTAGTTGGTGTGTGAGTGCCTGAGTGGGTCTTTGAGTGGGTTTGTGAGTGCCTGTGTGAGTCTGTGAGTGGCTGTGTTGATCTGTGAGTGGGTGTGTCAGTGCCTGCGTAGCTCTGTGAGTGTGTAGGTGAGTGCCTATGTAGATCTGAGAGTGGGTCTGAGTCACTGCATGGCTCTGTGATTGGGTGTGTGAATGCCTTCGTAGGCCTGTGAGTGGGTGCATGACTGCCTGTGCGAGTCTTTAAATGGGCGTGAAAGTACCTGTGTGGTTGTCTGAGTGGATCTGAAAGTGTTTTTTTCTTTTCAAAGTTTTTCACATTTCGCAGATCTGACGTGTATTTACACGGGCCCGCGCTGAGCCTTGCGGGGATCTACAGATTCCCAAAGTGGAAAAAGAAATCAATATAACTCAATTTCATACCAAACATAGGCCCCTCTGTCACTCCTCTAACAGACCCATGTGGTTGGGGTACCTTTACCCTGAAACCTTTAATCATTTTGCAGAAACATTTTAAGACCCTGGGACTGTTCCCCAATACTTAAAATGGCAGCCACAACTTCCCTGTCAGGTTGTGATCAGGCAATCACGGCATTGCTGGTGGTGGGGATCAGCGGAGGCTCCGCTTCCCTAGATATACAATTTGGTTTGTCCTGTAATAACCCCGCAACTACTGAATGGTTTTACACCAAATCACAAAAAGGGCTCTTTCTGGACCAAGAGCTGCCTCTCTACCAAATTTGGTGTAATTCCGGCCAGTAATTAGAGCTGAAGTCTTGTTCAAAATCCCTATGGGAAACGCACATTTTTTGACCCACCCTTTTTCTCAGCCACTGTTTGACGGATCACTCCGAAACATTCCATGCAGAACTAGACAAACAGTGGCACTTTTTTTGAAAAATTTCTTGAAGATTCGTCAAACAGCGCCAAAGATATATTCAAGTCTAAAAACTTTTTTCCTATCGCAACTATAACTACACTGGCGACCGCCAGTAGGTAGTGTGTATATGTATATGCATGTATATATATATATATATATGTATGTATTCACTGAAAAAACAAAGGTTACAGGGACATTATAGTTAGGCTCAAGTTTCACTCGTACAAAACCAGTGAAATTCAGAAGTTATAGTTAGCTAAGCTAACTATAACTCGCGCCCCCGCAATGCACTGCTTATGACCTCACATATTACATCACTCATGACATGCCCTTGGGGTTCAAGCTTTGCGGCGCCTGTCACCGTGCCATGTCGGTCACGGACCCCCATTTGGTGTGTGCCTGCAGCGTAACCACAACACTAAGTCGTTCTTCGATTGACAGACCATGGCGCCTAAGGCTTTGAGGGAGCAGTCCCTAAAGCTCATTGTGGCTCGGCGCCACGGAAGTCGCCACGTCGATCTCATTCCTGCTCCCAGGCTCGGTCGACAGTAAGGTCCGAGCACCGCTCCTGGGGGTCGAACTCTTCTTCCTCAAAGTCATCGCGGTCAGGTAAGATGCACCATAAAAAACACAAGAAGTTGAAGCGTGCTTCGACTTCACCCCGTCTGTCGCACGATGAGGCGGAGGAGCCTCGGTGTTCGAGGCCCCGCTCCGCGGAGCGGGTGCCTGGGTCAACTCCGCTTTTCCCTCCCTTTTGAGGGCTGCGAGCAACCCCGCCCAATTAAAAGAATTTTCTGATGCCATATGCGCCATATTTGGGCGGCCTGACCCTGCCGACGCGCCTTTGGGCCTCGCAGGTTCAGCTGAAGGAGATCCCGTGGGTTCCGTGCCGGCAGCTCTGTCCCGGGCGCCACAGCCTCCTCTTGGATCCGTTCCTGGATCCGAACTGGCACCGGTCATACCTCTGCGACCTTCCCGGTACCTCGTCCGACGTAGAGGCCCTCAGCGGCTCTGGTGCCCACCGACAGCGCCTCCCCCGTCGTCATTCCCGACGACACGGAACCAGTCCGGCATCCACCGATGCAGAGACCAGAGCCGATGGAGCCATACGGCTCCATGCCGTTCAACCTGCCCTTTTCTGAAGCGTTAGGCATGGATGATGAAGATTGTGAGGGGCAGCAGGATCCCTTAGAAATCCCGCAACCCAATCAAGACCTGGATTGTTATGAGGACCTGGGTGATACCAGCGACTTGGACACCTCCCCAGATTCTGCAATGCTGTCTCCCCCTAACCTAGCTACGGAGGAAGGAGCTTCATTCGCAATGGTGGTGCATAGGACTGTGGAGGACCTGGACCTGCAGCTTCGAACAGTGGCAGTCAAGACTAACGTCCTGATGGAGATCCTGCAGCCTGATGTCTCCTCTTCGGAACCCTTGCTGCCTTTCAACGAGACCTTGACAGATGTCCTACTGGGCACCTGATCCAAGCCCAGCACAATGGCTACTGTGAATAGAACCATTGCCCGCCACCACCGCTCTGCACTGGGCTACCCAGCTTTCCTCTCTACCCACCCCACAGAGCTTGGTGGTCCAAGCCTCCACTTCACAGGGCGCGGTCCCTTCCGCACCTCAGGACAGGGAGTCCAAAAGGCTGGACAACTTCGGTAGGAAGATCTTCTCTTTCACCAGCCTAGCATTGCAGTCGGAAAACATTGCATGCCTCTTGGCCCGTTACTCCCATTCTCTGTGAGATACGGTTACGCAAGTGCTGCCCAGGGTCTCGGAGAAGGACCAGGCTCTCCTCTCCCAAGCTATTACAAACTGGAGGGATGCAGCAAAGTTTTCCATACGAGGAGGCTTAGACACGACAGACTCTCTAGGCAGAGCGATTTCCTCGATGGTGGCTGTTGGGCACCACGCCTGGCTGAGGACGTCTGGCTTTTCGGGTGATGTCCAAGCTAAACTTATGGACATACCCTTTGATGGCTCCCGCCTCTTCGGAGACAAGGCAGATGCAGCACTTGAGCACTTCAAGGACTTAAGGGCTACGGCCAAGTCCCTGGCCAAATCCACCTCAGCCCAGCCTGTGTCTGCCTTTCGTCCCTTTCGTGGCTGTGGAAAGGACTTCCAACCGCTCCAACCCTATTCCAGCCAGAGGACCCCGCAAGTCCAACAACCTCTGAGGGCCGTGGTTCACCCGGGCCCCGTGGGTCGGGTGGCCAGAAGTCAGGTCAAGCCACAACCCCCTCCTCCACCGCAAAACCTTCCTAGTCCGATTCTTCCAGATCATGGACACCCAGTTGGTGGCAGGATACGTCATCACCTCCACCACTGGTGAGATTTCAGCTCGGACTGACGACTGCTACAAATAGTCCGAAGGGGCTACTCCCTCCCCTTCGAGACTACTCCTCCCTCCATGCCTCCAACTTACAATCGGCTGATGGAGGATCACCTTGCCTTACTCCGCTAGGAAGTCAAGACTCTCTTAGCCAAGGGAGCTAAAGAGAGGGTTCCTGTGCCAGAAATAGGCTGTGGTTGCTATTCCCGCTATTTTCTGGTTCCAAAAAAGGACGGAGGCCTTCGTCCTATCCTAGACCTCAGGGTCCTCAACTGCTTCCTCAAAAAGGAGAAGTTCAAGATGCTCACCCTTGCTCAGGTCCTGTCTGCCCTAGACCCGGGAGATTGGATGTTAGCGTTGGACTTGCAGGATGCCTATTTCCACATTCCCGTTCTGCCAGCCCATTGTCGCTATCTGCAGTTTACTGTGGGCCACGAGCACTTTGTTTACGGTGCTCCCATTTGGCCTCACCAGGGCTTCTCGGGTGTTCACCAAGGTGACGGCTGTGGTCGCAGCCCATCTGCGGAGATCAGGGGTTCCATTCTTCCTCTATTTCGACGACTGGTTGTTGAAGGCGGGCTCTTCCCAAGCAGTCGTCTCCTACCTCCAGACTACAGTGAACCTCCTGCATTCGCTGGGGTTCTCTATCAACGTGCCAAAGTCACACCTGACTCCCTCTCAGACGCTCCCTTTTATCAGAGCAATTCTGGACACGGTGCAGTTTCGGGCTTTTCCTCCCGAGTGGTGAGTCCAGGATATTCAGGCTATGATACTGATGTTTCATCCTCTATCCTGGATTTCGGTGAGTCTGACTCTGAGGCTGTTGGGCCTTAAGGCCTACTGCATCCTGCTAGTGGACCATGCCAGGTGGCACATGCAGGCACTGCAGTGGGACCTGAAGTTCCATTGGGCACAGCATCAGAGAAATCTCACCGACCTAGTTCAGATATCGGAGGGAACCGCAAACGACATGCGGTGGTGGCTGACAAACCGCGATTGGGTCAGAGGCAGACCCCTCTCTCTTCCCCACACTAGATCTCACAATAGTGATAGATGCTTCCCACCTGAGATGGGGCGGTCATCGGAGAGAGGTGGAGATCAGAGGACTCTGGTCTCCGGCGGAAGCCAAGCTCCATACAACCTGTTGGAGCTTCATGCGATCCAATTGGCACTGAAAGCCTTTTTACCCTCTCTCAAAAGAAGGGTAGTTCAGGTGTTAACGGACAACACTACCGCCATGTGGTACTGCAACAAATAGGGCGGAGTGGGGTCGTGGACCCTTTGTCAAGAGGCCCTGCGTCTCTGGATTTGGCTGGAACAGGGCATTTTCCTGGTGGTTCAACATCTGTCCGGTTCTCTGAACGCCAGAGCTGACAAACTCAGCTGTCAGTGCCTTACGGATCACGAGTGGCATCTCCTTCCGGAGGTGGTGCAAGGTCTCTTTCTACAGTGGGGAGAGTGTTGGTTAGATCTATTTGCCTCCGAAGATAACGTGCGCTGTCAGCAGTTTTCCGCACTGGAGTTTCCATGGCAGCTCTCGCAAGGCGACGCTTATCGCCACGAGTGGAGCACAGGACTCCTATATGCCTTTCCACCCATACCACTCCTGCCCAGAGTGCTCAAGAAGATCAGGAGCAACCAGGCCCAAGTCATCCTCATGGCTCCAGATTGGGCACGTAGAGTCTGGTATCCCGAGCTTCTCCAAATGAGCATCGATCCTCCGGTCAGGCTGCCTCTTCGGGAGGATCTAATGTCGCAGCAGCAGGGGAAGGTCCTCCACCCGAACCTGTCCACTCTCTGCCTCCTTGCATGAAGATTGAATGGCGACAGTTGACAGCATTTGACCTTCCTGCCGAAGTCTGTGAGGTTATTCTGGCAGCCAGGCGTCTCTCCACAAAGTTGGTATACACCTGCTGATGGCAAAAGTTTTATACATACTGTACGGAACGGTCTGTTGACCCTTTGTCTGCTTCCCTGTCAGATGTTCTTTTTATTCTCTCCTTGGCCCAGCAGGGCTCTGCTCTGGGCACTCTGAAGGGCTACCTTTCGGCCCTGTCTGCTTTTGTTCGGCTGCCTGATAAGCCATCTCTTTTCAAATCACCTCTTGTAGGGAGATTTTTGAAGGGGCTTACCCATATGTTTCCCCCTTTGCCTTTTATTATGCCCCAATGGGACCTTAATATGGTCCTTACCTTTTTGATATGTGCACCATTTGAACCTCTGCATAATTCTTCCCTCCAGCTGCTCTCTATCAAAACAGCCTTTTTAGTGGCAATAACCTCTGCCAGGAGGGTTAGCGAACTACAGGCACTGTCATTACAGCCTACTTACCTGACCGTCTTTTCTTAGAAAGTAGTGCTTAGCGCTAGGGCATCTTTCCTGCCTAAGGTAGTAACACCTTTCCATCTGGCTCAATCTGTTACTCTGCCCACTTTCTATGCACCTCCACATCCTTCCAAGGAAGAAGAGCTTCTCCACCGCCTGGACCCAAAAAGAGAGTCATCGTTCTACCTTGATCATACTAAAGAGTTCCAGGTGGACGACCAGCTCTTCGTGGGGTACATGGAAGCAAAGAAGGGTTGAGCAGTTCAGAAGAGGACCATTTCACACTGGGTTATCCTCTGCTTAAAAATATGCTATGCCATGGCGAAGAAAGAACCTCCTGAAGGCCTTTAGGGCCCATTCTGCCAGGGCGAAAGCAGCCACCACGTCTCTCTAGTGTGGGGTCCCGGTTTATGACATCTGCCAAGCGGCCACATGGGCATCTCTGCACATGTTTGCCAGACACTACTGCCTGGATTCTAAGGTCCGCAGGGAGGGCCTCTTTGGCTGCTCTATCTTGCAGGACCTCTTGATCTAAAAACCTTTCCGCAGTCCCTCCTCCAGGGCTGGTATTGCTTGGTTATCTGTTCAAAGGTAAGGAATCTTTGGCTCGATGTCTCTATCAGATGGACAAGTTACTTACCTTCGGTATCGCCTTATCTGGTAGAGACTTGATCTAGCCGCAGATTCCTTACCGACCCATCCACCCACCCTCCCCGCACTGCGGATTGGTTTAGTGTCAGAGCAGTTTCCCTTTCAGGGCCCTAGTTGTTTTTGGCACATCACACAGTCAGTCACTTAATGGCTCTGTGCTTCTGGCGTGGAAAGTCGTAAAAAGTACTGATATCAGCACGCTGGGGTGGCGCCTATGTAGACGAGACGGATGTCATGACGATGACGAATCCGACGCCTACGACGTCACACAGAGTCGACTGACGCCACCTATCGGAGCGCATGAGTACTGCTATCAAAAATCTTCCGGATCCAGCCTGATGCCAGGAAGTTCAAAGGTAATGAATCTGCTGCTAAATAAGTAGCTTGCCCATTACATTACTCATGGCATGTTCTATGACATCATTGATAACATCACTCCAACATCTTAAATGACATTGATGACAACACTGTGCCTGGCAGGGTACTAGTTACAGTTACTTTAGGGCACGAGTTACAATTACTCAAGATAACTATGTGTGTTTCAGAAATAATTTATTGACTCCAGCAAGAAATTAACTGATTGCCAAAACCACTTTAAAAATGTGGTCAAATAGCATAATATTGGCTTAGCAAATGAAACGGGAAAACAGGTTTGTTCTGCCTCATGGTCCTATAGGTAGAAAACCGCCGGGGTGATCCACATATTTAAGAAACAAGACTTTTAGTGTTAATTTACACCTTTTTTACAATTAATCTGCTACATTTCCTTATCTGTTAATTGCTTGTCGGAAACTATGAAATATCTGTGCAACACTCCTGGAGTGCTGGTACCTGACTGAAACTATGTTCACGCTCCTTGTGGATATTTTATGCGTCACTACAGTGCCCCAGCCACGGTTTGGTGCCTTGCAGCAAGTTGGATGCAAATGTTTCTTATCATATTTTGTGGATTTTTTCTGACAAGAATTCTGAAAAATAAAGGTAGTTCTGCAAGTAGTGGATGTCTATGAAGGGAAATAGATCTAATGCATGTCTTGCTGCCTGCATCTATGTAGCCTAGTGTATGCGTCTCTGTGTGATAGTTCTTTTTTTAAATATTTTTTTTCTCATTAGTGAGCGTTTTCTTTATTGTACTTTGCTCATAATGACTATTGAGCTGGCTGCTTTGAATTTTTCCTCCTTCATGGGTTGGTGGAATTTGCGCAGTTAATGCTGTCAGCACAGAATGGTGGCAGTGAAATGAGTGAAATGTATGTCACCAAACCTTTCTATTCTTACACACACTTCCTGGCTCTTTATGTAATTTATGGGCCACACTGACTTAATACTTGTGGTGAAGGATACCAATAGGTGATCAGACCTATCAACCAGAGTAATGTCAGTTGAGAGTCAAAAGTTTGGAGATAAGATCTTAATTTGACCTGATACTTCAGGCATTTAGTGTTGGCGTATTACTGCGTCATAATGTCTTAGAAGTAAAAGGAATTTGGTTCTGACAGGGATGAGCTGACTCAATACAGGAGCTTAAAATTCTCTAGGAAGAGGATATCCGTGACAGATCATAAGGTGCTGTTATTAAATTTTACACATTTTTCCAGGGCCTGAGATAATGATTTTAGTTGCATTATTTTTTTCTCATTAATATTTGTTATGCTTCATTGACATCACGTGAATCGGAATGGGAGCACAGCTAAGTTTCACACTGGCCTACACACCGATGCTCTCTATTTAGGAGAGAAGAGTATAGTTTGTTGTGCAATTTCCAGCTTCTCTTTTACATTTCTTTCTTACAGTATCTCTCAGATTAATGAATGTCAGTGGGAAATGTAATTTAAGTTCTTTCTCTCCTCACTATTTTCGAATCTTGGCATGTATGTACATTTTAGAGTACATATTCCTACGGATAACTTGATGATTCTGTTTTCAGAAATGATACTGGGGTGTTTGTCTCAGACATAGTCAAAGGAGGTATTGCAGACTCAGATGGAAGACTGATGCAGGGAGACCAGATATTATCTGTGAATGGAGAAGATGTTCGAAATGCAACTCAGGAGGCAGTTGCAGCTCTGTTGAAGGTAATACAAATCTAGCAATAATGTAGAGTTGCTTATGGCCACCTCTCTGTTGTTTGGGGGGCAGATAATCATATAAAAGTGGTCTCACAGCTCACTGTAAAATAGTGTTATGCACCTAGTGATAATTCCCTGAGTGCCACCAATGGGAATGTATTATCAAATGCATATTGACTTTAAACATGCACAAGTGACTGTTCAAATAATTTAGATTGCAAGTACTGATCTACATACACAAATGAGAAGCGCAGCAATTTAGCCTTTTGGATTATTGATAAAGGGCCAGATGTAGCAAAATAGGAATTTGCGAGTCCTTAATAGCGATTTTTTGCGAATCGCTATTAAGGACTCGCAAACTGCTATGTAGGTAGGAATCTGCTAATATTTAGCGATTCCTACGCATTCCTTATTTGCGACTCGCAAATTGCGAGTCGCAAATAAGGAATGGCCTCCCAATCATTCCTATGGGCCAAGAGGCCCATAGGAATGAATGGGAATAGCGTGCGCAATTTCAGGGATGCAAGGGTTCCTAAAGGACACCCTGTTGCACCCCTGAAATGTGCAGGTGTGCACATGTGGCGCACATACATGCCCAAAGGGCATGTATGTGTGCCACATGGCACTTCGAAACATGCATGAAATTGCATTTTTAAAGGAAATCGCAATTTACCACCAACCTGAAGTTGGTGGTAATTCGCGATTCCTTACAGCAAAATCACAATTTGCAATGTCTCCCAGAATAGCATTTAGGGAATCGCAAATTGCGATTCTCTAAATGCTTGCGCTAAAAAGGGAATCGCAATTTTGCGATTCCTTATTTTGCGAGTGGGTTTCTACTTACCTCCATTGCACACAGCTGAATTGCGATCACAAACGCTGAAATTCTGCGAATTTCAGCGTTTGCGACCGCAATTTTGCTTGCTACATCTGGCCCATGGTCTTTCAATTAAGTGCAGATTTCTCTGAAATTAATCAGAACATTGCATTCACACTGTTCCAGTCTGTGATTCATAATGCATTTGTGGATGCTTTCTAAATATTTACTGAGTGACATATACAGGGGACCTTTCCACTGATGTTTTATTAGCTCTAAAGTGCACATATCTTGAACTTAAATTACAGATAGGTTTGGAAGTGCATTAATAGGTATCCTGTGTAAAATGAATCCTAGAATTTCCAATAAATCATCACAGATTTTATTCTTAAAACTTGAAAGAAATGTTCTGACATTTATACTTTTGGTTGGCAAGTGAAATAGCTATATGTGCGTCCATATAAAAGTTTGATCCTCATATTAATTCATATCTTTGCAGTGTAACCTATTCTAAATTTGCTTGCTTTGTATTGTTCTGTCATCTAGCATGGATCGCCCCTGTGCTTCCTTTAAGGAACTACAGGCCTTAAATCCTGGGAATCAGACGTTCACTATCTTGGCGGGAACAATTTCTTTAATCACAAGTCACTGTTGGTCTGACAGTGGATCTTGTTATTGCAGTTATGGCAAAACTTAAAAGGAGTCATTTCAATTACTCCCCCAGGCAATCATTCTCATGTGACCATGTCCAAAGCTTTTCTGCACGATCCAATCCCGGATGGTGCTGAATGATGTGATTGATGCCACAGTGGAAATCTTCCATTTCTCGGTACTTCTGTGTTAAAATGTTCCTTGATGCATAGCATTCATGAAGCACTGAAAACAACACTTAACACAATGGTAGAAAAAAAAGGTTGAGGTTGTGCCATGGTGCACTGTGCAGTTTGGGTGTGGACAGTTATTACTTTTAGCTTAGAAACCTAAAGCATTTCTTCAAATAAATAATAGGTTATGCTATCCTGCACCCAACACTAGATGGCAGAAGTGTCCACAGCATTTAGGTCTTCAGCACTATTACCTGCAAACCTAGTTCAGTAATTTGATCTATGTGTTTTTTTAATTTGCCATGCCTTTCAGGTTGCAATAGAGAGACACCTCTATCATAAGGTTAAAAATCTGCTATTAGACTTCGAAGGATGATTAAGCTTGAAGTGTCATCATTTAGCATGAATCAATGAATTGATGAATAGTTTAAGATTACTTAATATCATAACAATTTATCAAGCTCTTAAAACACCCACAACATTAAAATGTGGTCTTATCAAAAGCAAATAATAATCAGAACGTTATAAAACAAACTATATTTAAAAACGAACATCATCTAAATAACTCATTTTTCAGCTAGTGCTATGACAAAGACCACTCAAACTACATTTAAACACTGGGGGGAAAAAGAAAAGAAGCCCTTTATAAAAGAAACTCTAAGGCATTGTTTTATCTATAACTTAAGACAAAACTGATCATTTCACTCAGGAACTGAAGAATTCAACATCCCACACAAATGTCAACCAATCTATAAAAAATATTTGGTGTCAACGAGCACAAGAAACTCCTCAAGGCCAAAATTAAGTCCCTATTCCAAAAGAAGGAATCTTTTGATCAGGTTTCACGTTCATGCAAAGATGGGATAAAGGGACAGAGAGATGAAAGAGAAAATGATACAGCTGAGGAAATTGATGTTATCACATGAGGATTTGAGACATTTGTCAGAAATAGGTACATCTATGCATGAGGAGGAATATAAACAATCTGTACTTGAGAACGAGATTAAACATAACATATGGAAAGATGCAGATGCATTCAGCACAGGCTGAAATCAATGGCTATTCACGTAGACCATCTCCTCTAAATGATCTCTCAAATTACCGTTCAGTAACTAAAGAACCGCTAAGACTTATGGTTTTCGAATGGAAAATCAAGACAACTTGTGTTTCTTGCTAGTAACTCTAAATCCTATCCAAATGGAGACCTTGAAAGAGTAGTTCTTCACAAATTGTTATGGCGTTGATGTTACTCTGTGATAAGCTTTTCTCTCTGTCTTCAATGTGGAAGTGACCAGAAGTTTAGGAGAGCTTGGTCAGGGGTAGTGTGATGAGGGGAGGGGATGTCCTAGGAGAGTGTTTTTCTTCAGGACATTTGACAACTGGCTTGCTTGGTGATCTGATGATTTAGTGAATATTAAGAATACAAATGTCAGGGTCCTCGTTTCCTGTGCAACTATAAACTGTCAACGGGGAGATATTGGTTTTGTTGCTTCACCTCTGAATTCAAGTTCGTTTTTTTCTGTAAACAAGTTCTTAGGGTGTCTTCTGTGATATACAACTGATGTGCAGTCACTTATCTGTCATGCAAAAGGACCCCTTATTCAAGTCTCTTATGTGTAGCAAAGACTTGATTGCTCAGCTGTAACTCAAATGTAATGCTGTGTTAGAAACTAGGGTGACATGTTTTTGACATTACTAGCACAAGTGATGAGCAATATGAGATCTTGGAAACTGTGATTTGGCTTGAACCTTTTTGCACACCCAGTCTCTTTACTGTCCTCTGAGGAAGTGGAAAGCATATTCAGCGTACACCTCTTGTGAGCCCAACTAGTACTCACTGTGGTTCACCCACTATGGACACTTGTTAGGGTGGAACTACTGTAGTTGTTTCAGTAGCGAGGAAGGGAAGTTTCATTAGCTGCTAAGGCTTCTGACACGAAGCATTGCGACCTCTCTACCAAAACCTCAGGTTGTGAAGCACACACATTAAATACAAAGACCTGTTCATCAAAGGCTCCTCGTCTTGAGGATAATTATATAAGTGGAGGAGGGGATTCCATCACTCTTTTTCCCATAAACACTCCTCACTTTCACCAGAGGTAGTTTCCTCCCACCTTACTGCCTACATTTTCTTTAAAAAGCTTTTACATATGACAGTCACTACACCTCCGTACCCCCTATACATATAGGGATGTACCTTTGATAATGTATCAAAAAAAGGTTACATCAATCTATGTGTAAACCTTAAGAAAAAATGTGAAAGGACAAGGTTGCACCTCACGTGCGCACCACCAATCGAGCTTGCTGATTGGTACTCACCAGCTATGCCCACTTATCTCATCATTGGTAGCCATCTTGCCTTAAATAATAAAGATGTGTCCCAAAAATTAGTGCGAAAAATAACAATGTGATGTGTGTATCACAACTACCACAAAAACAAGACCCCGTGAAAGTAAAATTGA
This sequence comes from Calotriton arnoldi, assembly GCA_963921515.1. NCBI lineage: Eukaryota > Metazoa > Chordata > Amphibia > Caudata > Salamandridae > Calotriton > Calotriton arnoldi. The sequence goes on from CAWUFW010001384.1 coordinate 2,500,250, forward strand.
AATAAGTAGCACAATTACCGACTTTATTATTCACTTGTGCACCTATTCAAATTTAAAACTGGCTGCATTTATACAGACCACTTCGTACTAGGCCGACATGTTTTATTGCCAACACTGCTTTAAGGCAATTTCGTCAGGGCAGTAGGTCATCAATCCCCAATCATAGACACTGGTGTTGTTCTGTATAGTGACTGTCAAATGCAAAAAGAGACACAGCCTGGTTACTAAACCAAGTTTCTCCCTCTCCAGAATTAAACACACATCATTACTCAATACACACACTATCATTACCATTTGGGAGCCCAAGTCACTCGTACCAGCTCTCCACTTCGTAACAATGAGGGTTACTCCAAACGCGAGTCCCTCTTGTGGGCGTGTACTCTACTGTAGTACAAGCTCTGGAAACAATGAAAACATAAAATTATTCAAACAACAACATTTTGCGATCATGGCGGTGCCTACCTCAATATTTTTATATCCATTTAACTTCGCCGCCACGGACAGGTATCATATTAAAAGATATTCAATCCGTAAATTTAACATCACCTATAGTTTAAGGCTGTCTTCAACATTACTGACGAGCCTGATACTCGCAGTTACTCACTTCAACCCCGGGGTGAACCCCTTGCAGCCTTACCGCCTTCTCAACACGGAGCGCTTCTCTCATTCCTCGCTCCCACCGGACAGGCGCTTCGGTTTAAAAACACATCCGGCGCAGTCAACATATCACGTGACTACTCTCACACCGTGGGGGCCATCTTAGACTAGGTCTGACCCGACCCAAGTGTTTATGGAACTCCAGGCACACTTCCGCTACATATCGGTACCGCTTATCTCTGGTAACGATCTCTCCTCTCATATCCTTACCGCCTTTTTTAACCAAGAGCGCGTCTACTCGTCCCTCGCTCCCAATTTACCAATGCTGTAATAAAATCATCGCATAACATGGTCAACATATCACGTGACCTATCAACTACCTTGGGGGCCAGTTTATAATGGGGAAACAAAACCATTCTCCCTCAATAAAAGAGTTACATCAAGTCTTTCTTTTTTCACAGTCACTTGCAGTGTTCTTGGAATTTCCTCCAAATCACAGTAATTAACAAACACTTGTAAGGACTGGTTAAATCAAGCTACCACCTTCTCGGACACCAACAGAACGTTTCAAGCATAGGCCAACTGCCTGGTACATGATGTTTAGCCTCTGATTTTATTCCACTCAATAAAATCATTTAATCCGATCTGATCACATTTTTCTTGAAAAATCCAACGTGCCTCTTTAGTGGCCAAGACCCTGTCTATACTGTGCGGGTCCCCTACCACTTTTTCTAACACAACCCACGTAAAGGAATGCTTGTATTCATTACAGTGTTGTACCAGTTTGGTGGACAATTTCCCCGCTTTGATAGTGCTCAAGTGTTCCTGCACTCTAACTTTGATTTTTTGTGTAGCGAGCCCTATATAGTGTAGTCCACACTGACACGTCAACCTGTAAACGACATTCATCGTATTACAGTTACTGAATTGAGTCAAGTGCCACACTTTTCCAGAGCTCAATTCCACACTGAGAGTCTTCTTTGTAAGATTACACACTGAAAAAAATGTAAGGGCTAAGGATGACTGCCTGCCAGTTGTGATGACTTTTGATCCACTGGCGACTCAGATCCGTCAGTTGATACGGAAACATTGGGCCTTATTATCTACGACTGATTTTAAAATGCCACCCCCGAGATTTGCTTTCAAACGGTCAAGTAACCTCAAGGACAAACTGGTACATTCCCGGGCTAAACCACACCAGAAAGAAACTACTATCCCTCCTAGACATTACCCTTGTGGTATATGTTCAGTGTGTAATCTTACAAAGAAGACTCTCAGTGTGGAATTGAGCTCTGGAAAAGTGTGGCACTTGACTCAATTCAGTAACTGTAATACGATGAACGTCGTTTACAGGTTGACGTGTCAGAGTGGACTACACTATGTAGGGCTCACTACACGAAAAATCAAAGTTAGAGTGCAGGAACACTTGAGCACTATCAAAGCGGGGAAATTGTCCACCAAACTGGTACAACACTGTAATGAATACAAGCATTCCTTTACGTGGGTTGTGTTAGAAAAAGTGGTAGGGGACCCACACAGTATAGACAGGGTCTTGGCCACTAAAGAGGCACGTTGGATTTTTCAAGAAAAATGTGATCAGATCGGATTAAATGATTTTATTGAGTGGAATAAAATCAGAGGCTAAACATCATGTACCAGGCAGTTGGCCTATGCTTGAAACTTTCTGTTGGTGTCCGCGAAGGTGGTACCTTGATTTAACCAGTCCTTACAAGTGTTTGTTAATTACTGTGATTTGGAGGAAATTCCAAGAACACTGCAAGTGACTGTGAAAAAAGAAAGACTTGATGTAACTCTTATATTGAGGGAGAATGGTTTTGTTTCCCCATTATAAAATGGCCCCCAAGGTAGTTGATAGGTCACGTGATATGTTGACCATGTTATGCGATGATTTTATTACAGCATTGGTAAATTGGGAGCGAGGGACGAGTAGACGCGCTCTTGGTTAAAAAAGGCGGTAAGGATATGAGAGGAAAGATCGTTACCAGAGATAAGCGGTACCGATATGTAGCGGAAGTGTGCCTGGAGTTCCATAAACACTTGGGTCGGGTCAGACCTAGTCTAAGATGGCCCCCACGGTGTGAGAGTAGTCACGTGATATGTTGACTGCGCCGGATGTGTTTTTAAACCGAAGCGCCTGTCCGCTGGGAGAGAGGGATGAGAGAACGCGCTCCGTGTTGAGAAGGCGGTAAGGCTGCAAGGGGTTCACCCCAGGGTTGAAGGGAGTAACTGCGAGTATCAGGCTTGTCAGTAATGTTGAAGACAGCCTTAAACTATAGGTGATGTTAAATTTACGGATTGAATATCTTTTAATATGATACCTGTCCGTGGCGGCGAAGTTAAATGGATATAAAAATATTGAGGTAGGCACCGCCATGATCGCAAAATGTTGTTGTTTGAATAATTTTATGTTTTCATTGTTTCCAGACCTTGTACTACAGTAGAGTACACGCCCACAAGAGGGACTCACGTTTGGAGTAACCCTCATTGTTACGAAGTGGAGAGCTGGTACGAGTGACTTGGGCTCCCACATGGTAATGATAGTGTGTGTATTGAGTAATGATGTGTGTTTAATTCTGTAGAGGGAGAAACTTGGTTTAGTAACCAGGCTGTGTCTCTTTTTGCATTTGACAGTCACTATACAGAACAACACCAGTGTCTATGATTGGTGATTGATGACCCTACTGCCCTGACGAAATTGCCTTAAAGCAGTGTTGGCAATGAAACATGTCAGCCTAGTACGAAGTGGTCTGTATAAATGCAGCCGGTTTTAAATTTGAATAGGTGCACAAGTGAATAATAAAGTCGGTAATTGTGCTACTTATTTCAATTTTACTTTCACGGGGTCTTGTTTTTGTGGTAGTTGTGATACACACATCACACTGTTATTTTTCGCACTAATTTTTGGGACACATCTTTATTATTTAAGGCAAGATGGCTACCAATGATGAGATAAGTGGGCATAGCTGGTGAGTACCAATCAGCAAGCTCTATTGGTGGTGCGCACGTGAGGTGCCATCTTGTCCTTTCACATTTTTTCTTAAGGTTTACACATATATTGATGTAACCTTTTTTTGATACATTATCAAAGGTACATCCGTATATGTATAGGGGGTACGGAGGTGTAGTGACTGTCATATGTAAAAGCTTTTTAAAGAAAATTTAGGCAGTAATGTGGGAGGACACTACCTCTGGTGAAAGTGAGGAGTGTTTATGGGAAAAAGAGTGATGGAATCCCCTCCTCCACTTATATAATTATCCTCAAGACGAGGAGCCTTTGATGAACAGGTCTTTGTATTTAATTTGTACATTGAGTGGAGGGTGACCTGTTTTGTCCTTTCCCTCTGCAGCTCCTTATTGATTGAGTATTGTGAAGCACACACCACGGGGCATGAATTGAAGCTCTTGAAAGACTTCCAAGACCTACTAGACTAGACCTGGGTAGTAAAAAAAAAAGAATGAATCCTTAGTGACCTTAGAAAGTTGCAGGTGTTTGTGTAAATCCTCTCTACTATGCTGTTCTTCCCTTGCATATCTTTGTGGCAGAGTGTCAGTGTTGTGTGCAGATCGGCTTATACAGTTACTTGTTGACCACATGGGGTCTCTTCATGAATTTGGTTGCTGTGACTGAAGCCAACTCCTCTTTACATATTTAAAGGATTATTAATTGGAGACTAGAGATGGTCAGGTTGACACTTTCCATTTGCCAGAAGTGCTGAAGTTCAGTGTTCCGGTGCAGTGCCAAATCCTACCAGTCTGATGGGCTGTGCAAGACAAAGCACTCAGACTTGGCCTGGGAGGGTGTAGTGAAGGGCAATATCTGTTGTGCTCTTCAGTGGAATATGAGTGAATTTGACAGTGTAGTCACTACTGGTGAAGATACATTTATTGAAGATGAGCCCAACCACATCTTTTTGTTAGGATGAGTTTGAGGAGTGGATGTGTTTTATGTGCTTTGCTTGAGGGGCTACTGCTCGATGCACTGCATTACAGGCAGTGGTGGCTCGCAGAGGGAGTGCTGCGGGCGGTGGGGCGGGGGAGGGGCAGGGTGGGGGGTAGTGGACTCCGACATATGGCGGAACGGAGTAAAGTAAGTAAATAAATAAATAAAACAATGTTCGAGGCATATGAACTGTAGATTGTATACTTGTGCATAGATCGCCATCTGATGTTGGGCTCGGATGTTTGCACTTTGTTTTTGTCTTGGAAGAAGTCTTTTGTAGTCACGAGGTAGGTGACTCCTCCTTAGGACGATAGTGTGCATGGGCATCGACTCCATCTCCAGATTGTTTTTTTCCGCCATCGGGTTCGAATGTGTATTGCACCGCTCCGGTTCAGGATCGTCTTCGAACCTTTTCGACACGCAATCCTTACCACTCGACGGTATTGTTTTCGATCGCGGTTTCCCTTTCGACGCGCATCTTAAAAATCCAACTACTTCGATCGACGCTTCGACGCGGGCCGTGAGGCCTACCCGCGCCGACCACGCCAGAAGTCCATGGAACGGACTCCATTTGAGAAATGCCCCGGGTGTGGTGCTAAGTTCCCACACACGGACTTGCACGAGGTCTGTAACCTCTGCCTCTCCCCGGAGCATGAAGAAACTAGCTGCAAGGCCTGACGATCATTCCGATCGAAGAAAACGATTTGTGACCGTCGGGCTCGACGTCACGAGATGAGACGCAGCACTAGTCCGGTGCCAGATATCTTCGGAGAAGAATCGGAATTCCAACCCGGCGCCGAAGAAGATGAAGGACACATTTCCGTGTCTGAAGCCGACGACTCCGACATGGAAGAGGACTCGAACATCACTCCGGCTCAACGAACTGTGAGTAACGAGCCCCAACTGCCCACAAAAACACCAAAGACTCCGGTTACACCTTCGCCTTCGGGCTCAGGTCGACACCGTGATACTATTTCAGACGCCCCGCCTTCAAGCCCGGCTATGAAACATAAAGACAAGCCTTCCGGCTCGGGATCGAGCCAACCCCGTGCAAGTGTCGAACCCACATCTTCGGCACCGAAACACAAGGCTAAGTCTGACGCTCCGCTGTCAGCACCAAAGACATCTTCGGCACCGAAAGATTCACATAAACCAAAGACTTCGGAGCCGATACCACCGACACCGAAAGATTCGGAACCTACACCGGCTAAACCGAAAGCATCGGAACCGAAACCAGTTAAAGAAAAAATTTTGGAACCGAAACCAAAAGGAAAGCCTTCGGATCCGAAACAGGGAAAAACCAAGCCTTCGGAGCCGAAACAGCCCGCACCGAAGGGCACCGACCCTAAAAAACACGGAAGCCCTCCTAAACAGACTCCATCCAAAGAACTTCCTCCACAAGAGTCTTTGGATCCGAAGCAAAAACAGTTGCATATTGACCCAGATACTGGGAAACTTCGAGCAACAGTTCCCAAAAAACAGAAGCTGGACCTCCCTGAAGACTATCACATACCTCTTAAGAAAAAAGACATGGGTACTAACCCCTCTCCCCCTTACATACCTCCCTCTCCTCCACCTTTTAACCCACATCTGCTCATTTCACCAGCAAATTCACCACCACCACGTTTTTCCCTGGGTCACAGGATGATAATGATGGGGATGGGGATGGAGATGAAGACGGGGATGGGGAAGGGGATGGGAATGATAATCAGGACAACATTCCACAGGACCCAGACCCCTGGGATGATTATGATAAAGTCCCGGATCATACTAATGACCCCGATCTATATCCCTCCAGACCATCACCACCCGCTGACAATATTGGTTTCGCACAGCTCATTAATAGAGCTGCTCAATACCATGGGGTGGAATTACATACTGATCCCTTGGAAGAGGATTTTTTAGTGGAAACTTTCGCTCCCTCACAAAAAACCACAAACACTCTGCCCATGCTCAAAGGTATGATAAAACACGCCAAATAGGTATTCAAAGACCCTGTTAGAGCTAGAATACTTGCGCCAAGGGTAGACAAATAATATAAAGCCGCTCCTACAGACCCAATTTACATCAGGGGTCAGGTACCTTTAGATTCGCTTGTTGTTTCAAATGCACGGAAAAGGGCAAATTCTCAGACAACAGGTGACGCCCCTCCGCCTGACAAGGAATCAAAACTTATAGATGCATCAGGCAAGAGAATCGCATCTCAAGCTGCCAATCATTGGCGCATTGCCAATGCACAAGCTCTCCTGGCGCGGTATGATAGAGCTCACTATGACGAGCTAGAAAAACTGATGCAACACTTACCAGACCAATACAAGGATAAAGCACACGACCACATTCAAGAGGGTAAACTTATCACAAACACTTACATCAAATGTGCCCTTGATGCAGCTGATACAGCCTTGCGTGCCATTAACACCAACGTTTTGCTACACCGACACACTTGGCTTCGAATCTCAGGATTTAAACAAGAAGTACTTCTTGATCAGCACTTCTTAATCAGCCATTTGATCAAGAACACCTTTTTGGCCCAACAGTCGATTCTTCATTGGAAAAAATGAAGAAAGACACCGAGACTGCTAAAGCCATGGGGGCATTACAACTACCCTCTAATGGAGGTTCTTTTCGTCGCTCCTTTTATAGGGGTGGCTCAAAGACGGCTGTATCAGAAAACACCTCCTCCTCTTATAAAAGCCCCAATCAATCCTCCTCATCCAAAGGATATTTTCGGGGAGGATACAGAGGGAATAACAATAGAGGAAGAGGCAGGGGAAACTCCACCCGCACTTCCCCTACCATCAAACAGTGACTTCCCTCCACTACCCCACGATCATTCCACTCCTGTCAGGGGACGTCTATCACAGTTCCTACCTGTCTGGAATTCAATCACAACAGACAAGTGGGTAAGACAAATTATCCAGTATGGTTACTGCCTGGAACTCACCTCTACCCCCCAAACATTCCTCCCAGACAACGTCCAATGTCCACGGAACATCTAAAACTTCTCAAACAAGAGGTTCTCTCTCTATTACAAAAACATGCAATAGAACCAGTCCCCTTGCCTCACCAAGGCACAGGGTTTACTCCCTCTATTTTCTAATCCCAAAAAAGGAGGGCTCTCTCAGGCAGATATTGGACCTCAGACCGCTAAACCTCTACATTCAGTCGGACCACTTCCACATGGTCACTCTTCAACAGGTGCTCCCACTACTTCAACAGGGCGACTTTCTCTCCACTCTGGATTTAAAGGACACCTACTTTCATATTCCCATTCGCCCCGCACACAGGAAATATCTCAGGTTCGTGGTAGATGGTCAACACTACCAGTTCAAGGTCCTCCCATTCGGGGTGACTACAGCACCCAGAGTCTTCACCAAGTGTCTCGCAGTAGTTGCAGCCCACTTAAGAAGACAGCACATTCATGTTTTCCCTTATCTAGACGACTGGCTCATAAAAGCCAAGTCACACAGCAGCTGTGTGCAACACACACACAAAACAATCCAACTGCTTCACCACTTGGGATTCACAGTAAACCTCACCAAATCCCACCTCCAACCATCCAACATACAACAATATCTAGGGGCTACAATAGACACTTCAAGAGCTCTAGCATACCCCAACCCAGTCAGGATAAGTGCCATACAAGCTCTAATACAAAAATTTCAGCCTCAACACTCACTACCAGTGCAAGTGTTCATGCAGTTAATCGGGATAATGGCCTCTTGCATTCTCATCGTCCCTTATGCAAGACTCCAAATGCGTCCCTTACAGGAGTGTTTGGCACGTCAGTGAAACCAGGTGCAAGGTCAGCTAACAGATCTGGTGTTGGTAGACGACCGCACCCATCACTCTCTACAGTGGTGGAACACACAAAACCTTTCCAAAGGGCGGCCGTTCCTCGACCCGGTTCCACAGATAGTGTTAACAACAGACGCATCGCTCACCGGCTGGGGAGCTCATCTTCAAACCCATACCATTCTGGGCATATGGACCCCTCAACAAAAACAATTCCACATAAATTACCTGGAATTGTTGGCAATCTTCCTAGCGTTAAAATCTTTTCAGCTCCACCTCGTAAGCAAAGCTGTCCTAGTCCGTACAGACAACATGACAGCAATGTATTATATACAAAAACAGGGGGGGGGACACTCTCTCCAGCTTTCACACCTAGCTCAAAGCATATGGAGATGGGCCATTCCTCAAAACATATATCTCCTTGCAGAACACCTCCCAGGAGTACACAATCAAATTGCGGATCTACTCGGTCGCCAAAAACAGCAGATCCATGAATGGGAACTTCATCCTCAAGTTCTGCTTCCATTCTTTCAAATGTGGGGCCACCCAGAAATAGACCTGTCCGCCACACACCAAAACGCAAAATGCCCAAGCTTCGCATCCAGGTATCCACACCCATTGTCCAAAGGCAATGCGCTATGGATGAACTGGTCAGGCAAATTTGCTTACGTTTTTCCACCTCTCCCACTCATTCCGCTAGTGGTTCGGAAACTCAAACAGCATTCCCTCACAATGATCCTAGTGGCTCCAACATGGGCCCGACAGCCATGGTTCACAACCCTCTTGGAACTATCAGTAGTTCCTCATCAAAAGCTACGCCTCTCACCCAAGCTTCTCACTCAGAACCATGGAGACATAAGGCATCCAGATCCCAATCAACTCAACCTTGCAATCTGGCACCTGAAGTCTTAGAGTTTGGCTACCTTAATCTACCGCCAGACTGCATGAACATCATTAAGGAGGCTAGACGTCCTACCACTAGAGCTTGCTGTGCCGCAAAGTGGAAAAGATTTGTACTTTACTGTACAAATAACAAAATCAACCCACTAGATGCTTCTATTCAAGGCATCATCTGTTACCTTTTGCATCTACAACAATGTAACCTAGCGTATACATCCATTAGACTACATCTTGCGGCAATAGCAGTCTATCTCCAAAACAGACATTTGTCTTTGTTTAGGGTACCACCTATCAAGGCATTTATGGAAGGACTTAAAAGAATAATTCCACCTAGACTTCCACCCTCTCCAGTATGGAACCTAAATGTGGTACTTACCAGGCTCATGGTCCCCCATTTGAACCTATGCATAAATGCGAATTACAATTTCTCACATGGAAAGTAGCTTTCCTAGTTGCGATCACCTCTCTCAGAAGAGTCAGTGAACTCCAGGCATTAACCATACAAGAACCCTTTCTCCAAATCCATCATAACAAAGTGGTTCTTACGGTTAACCCCAAATTTCTACCTAAAGTCGTCTCTGCTTTCCACCTTAACCAGTCTGTAGAGCTCCCAGTGTTTTTCCCTCTACCAGACTCAGTAGCAGAACGGGCTCTTCACACACTAGACGTAAAAAGAGCAATACTTTACTACATTGAAAGAACAAAATCCTTTCGAAAGACTAAACAACTTTTTGTGGCTTACTCCCCACCTCATAAAGGCAATCCTATCTCAAAAACAGGGATTGCAAGGTGGATTATTAAATGCATCCAAATATGCTATGCTAAATCCAAACGCACCTTAACCATTCCCCCTAAGGCTCACTCCACACGTAAACTAGGGGCATCTATGGCATTCTTAGGGAACATTCCCCTAGATGACATTTGCAAAGCAGCAACTTGGTCTACACCTCACACGTTTACAAAACACTATTGTGTCGACGTGCAAGCAAAACAACAAGCTAGTGTGGGCCAGGCTGTATTAAGAACACTTTTTCAAACCACTGCAACAGATACAGGTAGCCACCGCTAAGGGGGTAACTGCTGTATAGTCTATGCACAAGTATAATAGCTACAGCTCATATGCCTCAAATGGAAAATGCTACTTACCAGTATGCATCTGTTCTTGGCATGTAGAGCTGTAGATTCGTATACGCCCACCCGCCTCCCCGGATACCTCTATCTGTTCCAGTACTATCTTACTTAGATACATTACACATGGACATCCTTTTCTATTTCTTACTAACTCCATCATAACCCTCCATGGCACAACAATCTGGAGATGGAGTCTATGCCCATGCGCACTATCGTCCTAAGGAGGAGTCACCTACCTCGTGACTACAAAAAACTTCTTCCAAGACAAAAACAAAGTGCAAACATCCGAGCCCAACACCAGATGGCGATCTATGCACAAGTATACGAATCTACAGCTCTACATGCCGAGAACAGATGCATACTGGTAAGTAGCATTTTCCTTACCTTGCGCGCGCTGCATTGCCAACTCGGCGATGCAGCGGGCGCAAGGTAAATTGTTTTATTTATTTATTTCCTTACTTTACTCCATTCCGCCGTATGTCGGAGTCCACTCCCCCCACCCCACCCTGCCCCGCCCCGCACGACCCCACCGCCCCGCAGCACTCCTTCTGCGAGCCACCCCTGATTACAGGACAGTGATGAATAGGAGAGTGACAATCCAGGAAGCAAATATGTCATTTTGGAGCTAGATCATGAACTAAAATGGCAGTAGGAATAGTTCTGACTAGCGATTCATAGGCTTTAGAAATCTCCTGCTTGTGAGACTGGTATGGCCATGTAGTACGGATAAGTTGGAGGTTGTGAGGATGGTAAGGTGTTCTGATTAAGAGAATTAAGGAGAAAGATAAGACTGTCATAAATTAAAGTGCATTGGTGGGGTGAGGAAGTAAAAGTCACCTACATTCTTGGGAATCACTGTAGTAGATGATAACACAGCACCTGAGGTGAGGGCAGACTCCATCTGCCTCCTATTTCATAGTATATCATTTCATCCTACTGGTGGAAAGAGAGCAGCACTGTTGATGGGCTAGTGCAAAACCTTTTTCCTTCAGGCTGGTAGTTCTTTTGCAAGCTTGTGTCTGGGGAAATGTTATGTACCGGAAAGGGCAAAGCCGATAGACGTCTGTGGAATGGCTCAGTTGCAGAATGTTTTGTGGAGTAATTTGATATAATATGTTGGAAAGACATTAATTGGCTGGTCTTCTGAATCACCCTTGAATTGGAATAGTAAAAGTTATATTGTCATCAAGAAGTGCAGTTAGAGTCCTCATATCATGAATCCATTTTTTTTCTGAATATCCCTAGAAGTAGGAAATGCAAGATCCTTATGTGCAACTGGATGTTGCCAATAGAAGATTCTATTTCACTACTTATTGTAAATGTATTCTGCTTCTTTTGGTCTGTAGTAAGCTGGCTCTGTATATAAAATTGCCATTAGGTGGTAATACCGTGCACAGAGGCCGGGGGTTCTCCAAAAGTGTACAGGGCTCAATGTAAAACCCAAAGTGCTCTATTAGTGGTAGTGTAGGCGAGCGGCCTTAGGCCTAACACAGAGGAGTGTAAGACATTTATTGCACAGCAGTGATCAATAATGGACACACGACTCAAGGAGATCCAGACCAATTTTAGAAAATTATACTTTGTACTTTATTTTAAGACCCAGGTCTTCGTATTAAGGTAAGTAAGTTTGTAATAAAAAATACTTTTCACTTTGAAAAATTGACATGTAGAAACTTTTTCACACAATCCAATGTTATCCTATGGGGAAAAAATATAGCTGTTAAACAGGTTAATATTTAACTTACAATCTCAGTCTTCGAAGCCAAAAGTCAGGGGTCAGGAAAGTACCAGAACTGCAACACCAGTGGCACAGGGGTGGCCGGGTGCAGAGGTCAAAATCGGAGTTTGACCCAATGCTTTCCAGTGGGGACAGGGGGTGCCTGGAGCCACACTGCTTGCAGGTAAGTAGATCCGTTGCAGGGGACATGCTTTGGGGGTTAGGCTAATCACAGGGGGGGCCACAGAGCATCACCAAACATACACCACCAGTGGGACAGGGGCGACTGGGTGCAGGGTGCAAATTCGACGTCTGGTGCCCAATGCTTTTCAATGAAGATTCTTCTGACGGCAAAGAGGCTGCAGGCATGGCACTGGAGGTTTCAAGAGGAAGACCAACAACAGCAGAGGTAAGTTGGGATGTAGGGGGTCGTAAGGGCTCTGTCGGTTCAGCTCACCAAGGCCTACGGGCTTCGGTTGCAGGGGTGCCTTTTGATATCAGAGGCTTCTACTGGAGTCGGTCGCTGTTGGGGGGAGCCTCTGTATTTGCACTGCAGGTGCCTTCGTGGGGGGGCAGGAGAGGTCAGCCAATGTTGGACATGAGGTCAGGATCGCCGGGGAGACTTCACTGCACAGGTGAGCTACTTGGGCCGTGGTCGTCGGGTGCAGAGTGGGCAGGAGACGTTGACCTGTCTGGATCCGGAGGCTTTAGAGTAGGTTTCTTCTGGACAGGTCCGCTGTCCACGGGAGATTGGAGTCTTTTTCAAAGGCAGTAGTCCTCCCAGGGTTTACAGAGGTCACTAGTTCCAAGACAGGTCGCAGGTTCATCGAAGCTGGAGACAGGCCATTAGGGCTGGAGCCAAGGCAGTCGTCATCTTCAGTCTTCTCTGCAGGGTCGTCTTCTTTTTTTCTTAGGTCGTCGCAGATCTGAGTTTTAGGTCTGGGGAGCCACCTAAATACTAAATTTAAGAGGCATTTTAGGGGAGTAGCAGGTAGGGCCAATCAACACCTCACCTGGGGTGACTACACCCTCTATTATGCCACCCTCCTATAGGAGGGTGACATAGACCAAGCCCTGGTTGGAAGGGTCACCCTATCTTCAAGATGGCGGGAACTAAACGTTGTGCTTCATCTTGCCTCCCCCACTTTAGGGGTGGGGTTGGCAGAGGTGGACACACCTCCTATTCTTTTGAATATTTCTCACCGGTTTTCCCACCCAAGGTGGGGGTGTAAACCAGGGGCTGCCATCTGCTGCTAGCAGAAGAGGCTAGGGGTTGCATTAAAAAGACGCCAGGCCTTTGAAGCTCCCCTCTTCAAGCTCCTGGGGGAGGAGGCATGACACCTCTGCCCTGTATGTGCATTGTTTCTGGTCCCAGACAGCAGCGGCTCTCTACCCAGGGGTCCAGAAACATGTCTGGTGGTGGCTGGCTGCCTACAGCCGGTCAGAGACCGCCCCAGGGTTCGTAGGTTTTCAGGGGGCACCTCTGAGGTGCCCTCTGAGTACATGGTACAATAAATCCCACACAGGCATCAGTGTGGATTTAGTGTAAGGAGTAGTTTGGTACCAAACATTCCTATCTTCAGTGAGGCCATCATGGTGCTGTGGAACTCGAGTTGACGAGTTTCCAGCCCATGTACTTTCTATGGCTTCCTTGGCACTTACAATATTAGGAAGGAGACCCCAATATTGTAAGGGCATATCTGCTCATGCAGATATGCCCTCACCCGTGGTATAGTGCACCCTGCCTTAGGGCTGTGAGGCCTGCTATAGAGGTGCCTTATCTATGCCTTCAGACAGTGCTAGTTGGCATGGCAGCCAGGCAGGGTGCCATGTCGACTTTGTCGTTTTCTCTCCCTCACAGGGACATGCAAGCTGCAAAAGCAGTGGCATAGTCCCAGTATGGGAGGTACTAGGGGACCCTCTTCAGCTCCCAGGCCCTAGGTACTCAGAGTACAATTTACTAGGGATTTACAGAGGGCAGAAGTGCAAATTAGGAATTTGTTTTTGAGGACGGAGCATTGGCACAGGGGACCTGGTTGGCAGGGGCCCTGCACACTACATTTGAAACCATATCAAAACCAGGCAAAAAGTGGAGGGCTAACCATGCAAAAGAGGCGCTTTCTCACATGGCGTTTAACAAAGAAAAGTACTAATTGACAGCAGGCCACATATTGACTTTGCAGTAGAAATTCTTGAAATGGCAGCCTTTATCTTTTCCTCCCTGTTAAAATGTTTATTGCATCTATGGAATGCTTAGAGCAGTTTTCATTACTGGTAAGTGTCATCTCCTTTAATTTCTGCTGTGCAATAATGTACTGTAAGGATTAGGAATGCCTGTATAACGGATTATCTGTTCTTCAGTGTTCATTAGGTACAGTACGACTAGAAGTTGGGAGAATAAAAGCAGGCCCATTCCACTCCGAGAGGAGGACGTCCCAAAGTAGCCAGGTATGTAACAGTGTAATAATGCTCTCTTTTAAGGCAATCCAAATGCTCTGCAGTTAACTCACTATGGAACCTGACATTAGAGTGAAACCGCAGTAACGTAAAACTAATTGTGTGACAATAACTTTTCTTTTTTTGTCTTTCCATTTGTTTATAAAATAATAGTTTTATTAAGTCCAATCAACCTACTGTTCTTCTTATAATA